>JAINUV010001093.1:0-35946 GCA_020205505.1 Panax japonicus
GTGAGTTATAATATTAATGATGAATGTTGTTCAGTTTAATTTGGAGACGCTGATGATATTTGAGTCTGGAACGATGAAATTAGTAAAAATAGTCTATAAACACAAAATTTTTCGGGATTCACTATTTGGTCAAAAAGTCAACAGTTGACTTTTTTAGGAAAAGTCAAACTTCAAAATTTCAAAATTTTATTTTTGATAAAAATAGTTTCATTATGTTGGAATTGTTTGTGTTAGTGAAAATCGACATTATTCCGATGATAATTGATGTCTAGGGGTTATATTGATAAATCGGGTAATTTATCGGATAAATGAGCAATTAATTGCTACTAAGTTACATGTTTATATAACTATTTGTTCACATATGTGTACTATTGAATCACATTATTTACTATTAGGGGAGTTGGTGCAAGATTGATAATACTTGCAGGACTAAATTAAAAATGAAAGAAAAGTTTGAGGTATTGTACTGTAATTTTCGAGCCCCAAAACGTGCAATTATCGAAACTATATTTTTTTATAAATAGAATCTCATTCTTCCTTCATTTCTCACCAATTCACAAAAGCTTTAGCGCGATTATAGAGAGAAATTATAGAGAGAAAGAAGAAGAGAAATTTGCTACTCACTATTCCAATATCCAGTTTTTCCAAGGTAGGGAATATTATTTGTTGTACTCGTAGGAGTATTTTCTTCTTATCTATGAAGAGAACTTCTGTTATTCCATTCAAATTATTCTGTTGGAATAACCTGTATACGCGGGCTACCCTATACTTGGTGAAATTCTTCTATTGTTCCATTCTTTATCATTCTGTTGGAACATCCTGTCTGTGCGTTCTACACCGGACCTGGTTCTATCTTTATTATTCTGTTGGAATATCCTGTCCGTGCGTTCTACGCCGGACCTAATTCTGTCTTTATTATTCTGTTGGGATATCCTGTCTGTGCGTTTTACGTCGGACCTGATTCCGTCTTTATTATTCTGTTGGAATATCCTGTCTGTGCGTTTTACGCCGGACCTGATTCCGTCTTTATTATTCTGTTGGAATATCCGTCTGTGCGTTTTACGCCGAACCTGATTCCGTTATTTATTATTCTGTTGGAATAAACTGCATGTGCAGTCTATCGCATGCCTGGTGATTTCTTTTGTTATTCAATTCCTTATTATACTCAGTTGGTTAAAGTTTTGACTTCTATACTCAATGAAATTAGTGGAATATCCTTGATATTTGTGCTTCATCTAGTATTTTCCTGAAAATATTCTTCTGAGCATTCTTGAATTTTACTCTACAAGCAGTATCATGTTGACAATTTGAACATTATTAGTTCCTGGATAAAATAATTCTTGAACTTGTTTTATTGAATTCTTATATCATTGTCATCATCCTCATGTTTATATTTTGTTGAAAGTCATCAGTGGCCTATAGTGCATAGATGGCTTGTATGATTATGACTAGGGATTATTTGGTGTAATCATGACCGTAATGTTACAAATGATGTGGTAAAGTCCTCATTGGCCCGTAGTGCATTGATGGACAGTTGTTGGCATGATCATACCATTAATGAATACACAAATATTCTTGGCCCGTAGTGCATTAATTGTGGTCGTGATACTAAAGAATATCCTTGGCCTTAGTGCAGGGGTGATTCAATGATGTGGATATTTATTAAGCTGAGTCCCAGCGATAATAGTGATGAAAAGCTTCTATATCATAAAAGATAGTAGATTTTATTCTCTACTGACTCTTTTAATGGATTGCTTGTTCCGCTGCAGTTAACTTGATGGTTTTATATTGTATCAGTTTAACACTGTTGAAAGCTAACGATAATATATTCTGCATTATCTTAGTCATAATATTTCCTACTGGGTCAGTTGAGCTCACCCTTTTACTTTTTTTATTCTCTTCAGGAAATGAGAACGTAGCAGGGACTAGTCGGGGAACGGAGTGACGGACCAGATGATAGCATTAGTAGTCCTCACTATTCTGTGAAATAGTGTATAATAATTGTAAAGGACTCCTTTTGAGTTTGTATAATCTCTAGTATACAATATTTGTATTCAAACTCACAGTTTATGTTTTGTCGTATTGTACACGACAGTTTATTATTAAGTTGTATTTGAATTTTGTACCATGTAAGTGGCGACCCAAGAGGGTGACATATACCTAATTTTGGGGGCGTCACATAGCAGTGCCGAACTTCTTGTGGGCATGAAAGCCATCTAAGGGAATTCATATACGTGAATAATTTACAAGCTGGCTGTAATTGAAAATGTCCATCACGGGAACCGAATCTAGATTCAGAAGCTGAATCTATGATCACATAATTCCTAGGCTCACATGACAAAGCAATATATGCAAAAGCTAGAAAAGAACTATATTTGAATAAATCTAAACTATTTTATCTTCATCGGTTCCAGTTTAGTTACCATGAATCGGTTAAAGTGAGAAATAGCTAGATTTAGACAAATCTAGCCCATAGCAAAAGCTAGAAAAAGAATTAGATTTGAGTAAATCTAAACTATTCCAGTTTCAACGGTTCCAGTTTAGTCACCATGAACTAGTTAAGTGAGAAATAACCAGATTTAGGTAAATCTAACCGCGAAGTAAATAAAGTTATATATATATATTAAGAGGCCAGATCAGGTTCAGACTCCCGGACCGGACCAAAATCCGAACCTTTTTTTTTACTTTTTTTAAAACAACAAAAATAAATAAAAAAATATGGAACTAAATTTTTTTCATAATACAGTGTTTTGGGTGTGATTTGGGTACGTATAACAAAATATGTATGTACAGTTTGTGCAGACTATACCACATTTTTTGGTATAGGTATTCAAAACACGCCCAAAATAATGTATTATAGAAAAATTTCAGTTCCATAAAATATTAAAAAAAAATTATTTTTTTAAAAAAAAAGGCCCGTTTTTTATCAAGTCCGGACTCCCGGACATGATCCATTTGTTTTATATATATAATATATATATATATATATATATATATATATATATATATATATATAAACAAAATGGATCATGTCCGGGAGTCCGGACTTGATAAAAAACGGGCCTTTTTTTTTAAAACAAATAATTTTTTTTTAATATTTTATGGAACTGAAATTTTTCTATAATACATTATTTTGGGCGTGTTTTGAATACCTATACCAAAAAATGGTGGTATAGTCTGCACAAACTGTACATACATATTTTGTTATACGTACCCAAATCACACCCAAAACACTGTATTATGAAAAAAATTTAGTTCCATAATTTTTTATTTATTTATTTTTAGTTGTTTTAAAAAAAGTAAAAAAAAAGGTTCGGATTTTGGTCCGGTCCGGGAGTCTGAACCTGATCTGGCCTCTATATATATATATATAACTTTTATTTACTTCGCGGGTTAGATTTACCTAAATCTGGTTATTTCTCACTTTAACTAGTTCATGGTGACTAAACTGGAACCGTTGAAACTGGAATAGTTTAGAT
The DNA here is from genome assembly GCA_020205505.1 of Panax japonicus. NCBI lineage: Eukaryota > Viridiplantae > Streptophyta > Magnoliopsida > Apiales > Araliaceae > Panax > Panax japonicus. The sequence continues at coordinate 3,480 of JAINUV010001093.1, forward strand.
TTACTCAAATCTAATTCTTTTTCTAGCTTTTGCTATGGGCTAGATTTGTCTAAATCTAGCTATTTCTCACTTTAACCGATTCATGGTAACTAAACTGGAACCGATGAAGATAAAATAGTTTAGATTTATTCAAATATAGTTCTTTTCTAGCTTTTGCATATATTGCTTTGTCATGTGAGCCTAGGAATTATGTGATCATAGATTCAGCTTCTGAATCTAGATTCGGTTCCCGTGATGGACATTTTCAATTACAGCCAGCTTGTAAATTATTCACGGTATATGAATTCCCTTAGATGGCTTTCATGCCCACAAGAAGTTCGGCACTGCTATGTGACGCCCCCAAAATTAGGTATATGTCACCCATCTTGGGTCGACACTTACATGGTACAAAATTCAAATACAACTTAATAATACAACTGTCGTGTACAATACGACAAAACATAAACTGTGAGTTTGAATACAAATATTGTATACTAGAGATTATACAAACTCAAAAGGAGTCCTTATTACAATTATTATTACACTATTTCACAGAATAGTGAGGACTACTAATGCTATCATCTGGTCCGTCACTCCGTTCCCCGACTAGTCCCTGCTACGTTCTCATTTCCTGAAGAGAATAAAAAAAGTAAAAGGGTGAGCTCAACTGACCCAGTAGGAAATATTATGACTAAGATAATGCAGAATATATTATCGTTAGCTTTCAACAGTGTTAAACTGATACAATATAATAACCATCAAGTTTAACTGCAGCGGAACAAGCAATCCATTAAAAGAGTCAAGTAGAGAATAAAATCTACTATCTTTTATGATATAGAAGCTTTTTCATCACTATTATCGCTGGGACTCAGCTTAATAAATAATCCACATCATTGAATCACCCCTGCACTAAGGCCAAGGATATTCTTTAGTATCACGACCACAATTAATGCACTACGGGCCAAGAATATTTGTGTATTCATTAATGGTCATGATCATGCCAACAACTGTCCATCAATGCACTACGGGCCAATGAGGACTTTTACCACATCATTTGTAACATTACGGTCATGATTACACCAAATAATCCCTAGTCATAATCATACCAAGTCCATCTATGCACTATAGGCCACTGATGACTTTCAACAAAATATAAACATGAGGATGATGACAATGATATAAGAATTCAATAAAACAAGTTCAAGAATTATTTTATCCAGGAACTAATAATGTTCAAATTGTCAACATGATACTGCTTTGTAGAGTAAAATTCAAGAATGCTCAGAAGAATATTTTCAGGAAAAATACTAGATGAAGCACAAATATCAAGGATATTCCACTAATTTCATTGAGTATAGAAGTCAAAACTTTAACCAACTGAGTATAATAAGGAATTGAATAACAAAAGAAATCACCAGGCATGCGATAGACTGCACATGCAGTTTATTCCAACAGAATAATAAATAACGGAATCAGGTTCGGCGTAAAACGCACAGACCGGATATTCCAACAGAATAATAAAGACGGAATCAGGTCCGGCGTAAAACGCACAGACAGGATATTCCAACAGAATAATAAAGACGGAATCAGGTCCGACGTAAAACGCACAGACAGGATATCCCAACAGAATAATAAAGACAGAATTAGGTCCGGCGTAGAACGCACGGACAGGATATTCCAACAGAATAATAAAGATAGAACCAGGTCCGGTGTAGAACGCACAGACAGGATGTTCCAACAGAATGATAAAGAATGGAACAATAGAAGAATTTCACCAAGTATAGGGTAGCCCGCGTATACAGGTTATTCCAACAGAATAATTTGAATGGAATAACAGAAGTTCTCTTCATAGATAAGAAAGAAATAATACTCCCTACGAGTACAACAAATAATATTCCCTACCTTGGAAAAACTGGATATTGGAATAGTGAGTAGCAAATTTCTCTTCTTCTTTCTCTCTATAATTTCTCTCTATAATAATCGCGCTAAAGCTTTTGTGAATTGGTGAGAAATGAAGGAAGAATGAGATTCTATTTATAAAAAAATATAGTTTCGATAATTGCACGTTTTGGGGCTCGAAAATTACAGTACAATACCTCAAACTTTTCTTTCATTTTTAATTTAGTCCTGCAAGTATTATCAATCTTGCACCAACTCCCCTAATAGTAAATAATGTGATTCAATAGTACACATATGTGAACAAATAGTTATATAAACATGTAACTTAGTAGCAATTAATTGCTCATTTATCCGATAAATTACCCGATTTATCAATATAACCCCTAGACATCAATTATCATCGGAATAAATGTCGATTTTCACTAACACAAACAATTCCAACATAATGAAACTATTTTTATCAAAAATAAAAATTTTGAAATTTTGAAGTTTGACTTTTCCTAAAAAAGTCAACTGTTGACTTTTTGACCAAATAGTGAATCCCGAAAAATTTTGTGTTTATAGACTATTTTTACTAATTTCATCGTTCCAGACTCAAATATCACGTCAGCGTCTCCAAATTAAACTCTGAACAACATTCATCATTAATATTATAACTCACAATATTTATCAACCAGGTCGTTCCCAGGAAAGAGGGGGCTTTCCAATAAGGATTTCTCCCTATTGTCGCACAATTAGGTGACCAAACCTCTCCTTGACAGAACTTCTAGACATTGTAAATATTGCAGTTTATAATATGAATAACTTTGTCATCTCAAGTATTGATTTAATAAAAAAACATTTTATGCAGATGATACTGACCATAATTGAATCCATAATATGATAGATATGATGCAGCAATTACTGTAGCAATAATTGAGTATAACTGAGTGACTTCTCATGTAAGCATCAATAATCAATACCGTGTGCTACTATGCAACCACGCGTATTATTGTACTTTTAACACCGGGTGTTTTAACAGTTAACGATAAAACTTCCGTCGTTATTTTCATAAAGTATTTTTGTCGTTTTCTCAATCCGACAATAATTCAGTTATGGGGGTCCACCAATGATTGTGCCGTTGTACGAATATTCCCTGTTAAAACGAATATTCCCCGACCAATCGAATATTATATAGCAACTTGCGTACTTTGCAAAATTTGTAAATATTACCCACAACTATAACATTATATCAAATCCACACAATAATATTCAAAAATATATTTGGAGAAAATTTAATCTTTATTCAAAAAGTTGGGGTCTTACAGCTATGTATCTTATTTTCTCGAAGATGCTTCGCATCTCAAAAATAAAAGCAATCAAGCCGAACACATAATAAAAATAGAAGTATCAAAGGCCTCAATTACTATTGAGCATAAGTGTTTGAAAAACATATTTTATAAAACATTACTGCCATATCTCGTTCAAAATCACTACTTCCAAACAACTGCACATTGACCTACACACACACACACACAAGCAGATAAAAGTTTAAAATAAAAAGTGGTGGTAACCGTGTTATCATGGAAGTCGGGGGGTGCCTTAACACCTTCCATCCGCTTAATCAAGCCCCGGCACCCTAACGAATTTCGAATTTACAGACCAGTTAAACAGTGTCACATCACTAGGTTTTTGTGCAAACCTTTTCTCGGTTGAGTTGGTGCAACCATTTAAAAATAACCAACTAGTGACTCTTACAGTCAAATCGTCGACGTATACATGTCGGACCTATTCAAACTTGTTTTTTCAAACAAATCTCACCTAACATGAGAACACCAAAAGACAATAACAGAAAAGGACAAATAAAAATCCTGACGTCGACACTCGAATTCTCCCAATCTCCTATTCTTTGACAAGATTTCATTCATAAATTGGCATTTGCTCCAAAACTTTCGCAAATGGTATGTTGACATGGAGCTTTTTAAACACCTCAAGAAATTTTGAGAACTGATTGTCTAATTTTAACTTTTGGAATCTTTGGGGAAATGGCACGGGTGGCACAATATTGCTTTGTTTACCTCCGTTAGTCATCACATATGAACTTACATCGTTCATCTTAACCACATCATCCACCTCATTGTTCTCTTTAACTAACTTTTCCTCTTTCACAGGTTTCAGGGTTTCACTTCCATCAATAACCATGGGCATCTATTTCCCACTTCGTAGAGTTACAACCTTGCAATGTTACTCCCCATCCCTCTTCGGATTAACTTATATATCATTAGGTAACATTTCTAGAGGAAGTTTATTTAGGGAATGAGTTAACTGGCCCATGTGGATCTCCAAGTTTCAAATTGACACCACTTGGCTCTTTACTTTCAATTCCACTTGACTCAATAACCAATATTAATCATTCATTCTCCTTTCCGTGGCTATAATGAATTTTACTAAAGCCTCCTCTAAAATTGGTTGCTTATCTTCCTGATGAGTTGCTTGATTCTGAAACCCCAACGGATATTGTTGCCTTGGATCTAGGTTTTGAGATTAATTTTGAGTTTGATTGTTGGTCCAAAAAAAATTGGGTTGATTAATCCACCCAGGGTTATAATCGTTTTGATATTGTGATGCGCTCTGTTTTGGCTCCCCAGAAAATGTACTAACACCACACCGATGACACATTGATCCATAGCATGATTTCCCCCACATAATTCACAAACCATCTCCACCAGTGGACTCATTTGTGGTCCCCATGTTTCAATCTTTCTAGTTAATGCATCTACCTGTGCAAATAAAGCGATAATTGCATCCAATTCCATTTTCCTTGTTGTTTTTGGCGGATTGACCCTTGACGTAGGCCACTGATAATTGTTGGATGCCATAGTTTCTAATAATTGGTAGGCATCATCGAAATTCTTTCCCATAATCGCACCTCCGGTCGTTGCATCAATACTTGTCCTTGTGGGACCATGCAATCCATTATAAAACGACTTTACCTGCAACCATTTCAGGATCCCATGATGTGGACACTTATGGAGTAAATCTTTAAACCTTTCCCATGCCTCATATAATGTCTCTAAATTAAGCTGGTTGAATGAGGTAATGTCATTCCTCATTTTTTTCGTTTTCGTAGGTGGAAAGAATTTAGCCAAAAAAATTTGAGCTAAATCGTTCTAGGTGGTAATTGAAACCGGAGGCAAAGAGTGTAACCAACTCTTTACTTTATCTCACAGTGTAAATGGGAAAAGTCTCAATCTTATTGACTCCTCTGTAACCCCGTGAAATTTAAATGTGTCGCAAATTTTCAGGAAGCTGACGATGTGTTCATTCGGATCATCATTCGTACCACCCCCAAACTGTACTGAATTTTGTAACATCTAAATGGTTCCTGGTTTAATCTTGAAACTATTCGCATTAATAGCAGGTCTCTGAATACTAGACTGAATGTCTATTACTAATGACATGACATAATCCCTAAGTGATTTTTGCTCGTTTGCAATCATGTTTACTTAAGTATTTGCCAATTGTTCTTCTGTGTATTTTCTCACTAGTTAATCTTAGTTTTTGGAATTTTCTTTCGATATTGTCGACGTACAACAAAAGTTCCTCTTTACCTGTAGACCTAATGTGCATACACAAATAAGAAATCTATAAAGGTAAAATAAACAAAGAAAATAAAATGTTTAAATTAAGACTGAATTGATTTTAACTAATATGGAAATAAATATTAAACACAGATTTTTCGACAACGGTGCCAAAAACTTGTTGTCCAATTTTTGTTAATGACAATTACGTGCAAGTATACACGTTCAAAAAGTAATAAATTGAGAAGAGAGAGTGTTGAACCCACATAAACCTCTATCTAATAAATCCTAACTACTAGCTTTGTATCAACCCAATTTTATTTAAACTACCGCAATTTTTGAATTTTGATTAAAAATAAATTAATTAAAACTAGGAGTAATTTTTCACAAAGATTTGATTTCAGGTAATAAAGGCTTAAGACTATAATATCCCTATTATGCAATATAAATTAATTATCTAATTCATCCAATTATTAAATTCGCTTGAGTTGTTAACAGAAATTCACAATTATTCATAAGTCTTTTCCCAAGGTACAAATAAAAATATTTAATTCAATTAATCTTGTTATATTCTAATGCAAAACAAAAAAATCAAATTCATTAAGCAATAATTCTCAATAGTTACATGCAGTGAAATAGATATCTTATTCAATTCAACACTCTAATTATTCATCTCATGCAAATAACTAAGAATACATGTTATCACATTCTGATCTAACCCAAGATTTCATCTCCCAAATTCATCTAGTTTATCATGGTAATCGTTGGCCAGACAAATAAACAATAAGCATAAATACTTTAGAAAACTCAATTGGAATGAATAATTGGATTTCAATAGACAATTAATTCATAAGCATAAAAGGTTCAATTGCAGTCTTAATTATAAATTTAGGTCATGATAAAAATTAAAACCGAAAATCTCAAATAAGCTATCACAATTAAATTACAAAACTGAATAAGGAAGTAAAGAAAAACTTTGTAGAAGCTCTTTAATCTTCAATCTCTAATCTGAATTCCTTTCAATGCTTTATAACCTTCAATCTCTCTCTTCAGCTATCCAAGTCAAATTCTATGTATCTTTTTGTTAGAGGCTATTTTTTTTAATAATATTAGGAATTTAATAATCAAAATAATTTATTTTCATAATTTTAATTGCATAATACTTCTGTCATTCAATATTATTTGATAATTATTGAATTTTAATGTCAACTTAAAAATAATTAAATTTAAAATTGATATAAATTATTTTAATCAATCCTTATATATAAAGACACGACAAACGATCCTTTTAATTTAAAAATTCGGTGAGTCAATCCCATTTAATTTGAAATTCTACTGAGTCAACTCGGTTCAATTGAAAAAGACGATTATTTTTTTGGGCCTTTTCCAATTCTTTCAACAATCTTTCCTCTTCCTCCTCTTCTTCTTCCAATTTCAGTTTCTCGACCTTTTTAAATTATTTTCTTCTTCCTCTTCTTCCAATTTTAGTCTCTCTACAATTATGTATTCGTTATATTCCCTTCTTTCCCTCCATTACAAATCTCAATTGCGCCTCTTTCCCTCCATCACAGATCTGGGTTGCATACCAGTGCAGAGTACAATAATTTGTGCCCATGCGAAACCCTAGACGGCATCAAAATGCATCTCTTTGACACTGAATATGGTCGTTAGCTTCAAAACGGTGAGTTTACCGAATGAAGCTGTCAATTGCTACCGATGAAGCCGCTATGGCTAAATCTATCAAGCGCCAGTTGGCCACACAAGGTAAATCCTCGAATACCCTCACCAAAATCCTGTCCCCTTTAATTTTTTTCCACGTTGTTACCCTCACCCAAGATGACAACGGTCTCTCTGTATCTCCCACTCTTTTATTGCTTATATATACTCCATCCGTCTCACAAAAAAAGTCTCATTGCAAAATTTTCTAATGTTAAGTTGTTAATTTTTTGATACAACAAAAATTGGTAAATGGGACCTTTTTTTTGGGAAAGTGGTAATACAATTCATGTACATGTATTTATATTTTCTCAGTATAATGTGAGATTTGTTTTGGGTTTTCTTTTACAGGTCCAACAATAGTGAAGTTACTCCTGTGACCTCATGAGTTTCATTTAGTAAGTAAACTTGGTGTGAAGTTGTTGTTGTTGTTATATTTCTGAAAATCACATGATTCTGAAATTTTTATAATTATTTTGATTATTGTGTAGCACGAATTTGGTGATTTGTTGAGAATGGAGAAACCCAAGAAATCGTCATGCGACTAAGATTGATCCCTTTTAGATTGAATTTTCTTTATGAAAATGGTCTAATATTCATTAACTAATTTTTTGAGTTTTATTATATACACATAATTTGCCAAGGTATATAACCATAGAATTTATATAGTAATAATACGCTATTTAGTATATTTGTAACTTTTTTCCCTATATGTTGCTGCTGCTGCTGCTTTAGTTCTCCTGGTTTCACACATTTTTTCACTAATTTAGATTTATCTTGGCATGGTGCCCATAAAGTGTTTAGTGATATGCCACAATATTATTGAGTATCTCCTCGCATGGCTGCCCTCTTGCTCTCCTCTCATTACGTAAATGTGGTCTTTCATATTTGCAGCATTGTAATTTTTGTAATTAGTAATTTTGTTTGGAAAAGGTTTTAATATTCTAAAGTTTATATGTTATATTAGATTTTATTGTTGGTTGGTGTTATGTTGTTAATTTTGGTACAATTGCATTATTAAAGGACCACATTTTAATCCTAATAGTTTGACACATTTTGATATCTGTTTTGTAGTTTTTCAATTGTCTATTCACATATAAGGTATGATTTTGATGTGGGTTTCTATGAGATTTTAATTCTTTTTATGTTTATATAATTGTCTTTATATGAATCGAATTTCTGTTTGGATTATTGATTTTTAATTGTTTGATGTTGACACTGTGCAACGGATAATGATGAATTACCTTGAGCATGAAAAAGGAGGGAAATCGTATAGGAGAAGAATTGTTTGTTTCGCCTCCCCAAACTGACATGGAGCGGGTAGGGAAGTTAATGGAGAGTTACTTTGCTGAAATAGCTTCTGATCATAATTTAATTGTTTCAAGATTCGTTAATCTTGCTAAAGGTATGTCTGAACAATCCAAAGCAACAGAGGATGGAATGTATAAGGCCATAGATATCTACTTGAAGGTGCAATCTCTTATGTATATATATGCTCTTTAGTTTAGGTTATCTAAATATCTTGGATATATAAATGCTAGCATATCCATAAATATACCTATTATTTGTCTGAATTACTTTTATGCTTCAAAACAAAATTTTGATCAGGGTACATTGAGTCTAAAACATCAATTTCATTAGTTTTTGATGCTTGATTCAAATTTTATTTATGTTCTCCACCTACTCCATGCATGACCTCTAATATCAGTTTCTATTTTTGGGAAATTGTAGACCTCTTCTAGGCCAACTTTTGCAGACCATACATTGATTCAATATCATGATGTCTAATGTTGATTACTGGATTTTTTCTACTCAAAAAATAAACTTGAATTACATATAGAAATTTCTAAAATTTGGTTTAGAAGAACTATTATGTGAATCCATGGAAACTGTTAGTCTTAGGGATCACCATGACTGAATCTATCAAGCGCCAGTTACTTGCTTTCTTTTCTAGAGAAATCATTTTTTGGGTATTATTATGACATTTATATTATTTCTGGAGAACTATTACAAAACCTAACTATATTCAGCAACTATTGTGGAAAATAGTTTTTCCCAATGTATGTCCAATTAATAACTTACTAGACTAGTATTTATTGTTTAATCAGTGTCATATCAAATATGTTTCTATTTCTTTTCCATTTGTTTTTTGTGACACCCCCAAAATCGGTATACATCACCTATCCTGAGTCGCCAAATACATGGTACAAAATTCAAATACAATCTTAAATATACAACATGAGCTGTGAGTTTTAATATAAATATTGTCTTCTAGACAGCATTAACACTCAAAATAAGTCCTCAATACATTTATTAACACACTATTTCACAGAATAGTGAGGACTACTAATGCAATCCTCTGGACCGTCACTCTGTTCCCCGACTAGTCCCTGCTACGTTCTCGTTTCCTGAAGAGAACAGTGAAAGAAAGGGTGAGCTCAACTAGCCCAGTAAGAAATATTATGACTAAGATAAAGCAGAATAAATTATCCTTAGTCTTCAATAGTGTTAAACTGATACAATATAACAACCATCAAGTTTAACTGCAGCGGAACAAGTAATCCATTAAAAGAGTCAAGTAGAAAATAAAAGTTACTATCTTTTATGATTTAAAAGGGTTTTTCATCACTTTTATCGATGAGACTCAGCTTAATAAATATTCCACATCATCGACTCACCCCTGCACTACGGCCAAGGATATTCTTTAGTATCACGACCACAAATTATCTATGCACTAAGGGCCAAGGAAATTCGTGTATTCATCAATGGTCATGATCATGCCAACAACGGTCCATCAATGCACTACGGGCCAATGAGGACTTTTACCACATCATTTGTAACATTACGGTCATGATTACACCGAATAATCCCTGGTCATAATCATACCAAGTCCATCTATGCACTACAGGTCACAGATGACTTTCAAAAAATATATGCATGAAGATGATTACAATGATATAAGAGTTCAATAAAACAAGTTAAAGAATTAATTTATTCAGGAACTAATAACGTCCAAATTGTCAACATGATAATTCTTTGTAGAGTAAAATTCAAGAATGCTCAGAAGAATATTTCCATGAAAAAATATTGGATGAAGCGCAAATATCATGAATATTCCATTAATTTCATGGAGTATAGAAGTCAAAACTTCAACCAATTGAGTATAATAAGGAATGGAATAACAAAAGAAATCACCAGGCATGTGATAGACCGCACATGTAGGTTATTCCAATAGAATAATAATTAACAGAACCAGGTCCGGCGTAAAACGCACAGACAGGATATTCCAACAGAATAATAAAGACGTAATCAGGTCTGGCGTAAAACGCACAGACAGGATATTCCAACAGAATAATAAAGACGGAATCAGGTCCGGCGTAAAATGCACACACAGGATATTCCAACAGAATAATAACGAATAGAATAACAGAAAAATTTCACCAAGTATAGGGTAGCCCGCGTATACAGGTTATTCAAACCGAATAATAAATAATGGAATAACATAAGTTCTCTTCATGAATACAAAAGAAATAATACCCCTTACCGTAAAAGAAACTGGATATAAGAGTAGGGAAGTAGCAGAATACTTTTCTATAGTTTCTCTATAATATCTCTTTCTAGAGTTTTAGTGAATTCGTAAGAAAATAATGAAGAAATGAGCTTCTATTTATAGAAGAATTGAAGGGATACTGTTTAATCCGTGTGCACCAAATGATTTCACGGATAAATTATTTAGCAGTAGCTTTTGGATGCTAGGCCATGAATTTCAAAGTATTATCAGTAAAGAACAAAACAAGTTACAATAATCTATATAATTGATCACATGGTAATTACACACCCACACCAATATTATATATATAACAACATATAATAATTGTACTCTTTTCACACCACTCATGGCTAGACTTTCTTCCCCCATCCATATCAATACTCCACCAAAATCCACTAACATATATATATATATATATGAATATATATATATATATCAATCACATACCTCACAGCTTTGTTAATTCCCCCACCCGACATATCTCTTTATTTTTTCTTTCCCTATCCCCCACATGTCAACTTTACATATATATAATATATATAAATATCAACCATATATATATATAAATATATAAATAATGAAACAAAACTGAGATAACTTTTCACGTAAGCATCAATAATCAATACCGTGTGCTACTATGCAACCACGTGTATTACTGTACTTTTACTACCGAGTAGTTCAACAGTAGTAATGGTAAAACTTCCGCCGTTATTTTCATAAAAATATTTTTGTCGTTTTCTCACTCCGACAATAATTTCGTTGTGGGGTCCACCAATGATTGTGTCGTTGCACGAATATTCCCTGTTAAAACGAATATTCCCCAACCAATCGAATATTATATAACAACTTGCGTACTTTGCAAAATTTATAAATATTACCCACAACTATAACATTATATCAAATTTACTCCATAATATTTAAAATGAAATTTATAGAAAAATCATCTTTATTAAAAAGTTGGGGTCTTACAATCTCCCGTTCTTATGAAATTTCGCCCTCGAAATTAGGGTACGTACCTGGTATATCGAAGAGGTAAGGATACCTTGATTTCATTTCAGATTCTAATTCCCAGGTCATTTCCTCAATATCGTGGTTCCTCCATAAAACTTTGACTTGAGGTATAATCTTGGAGCGTAGAATATGTTCCTTCTTATCCAAGATTTGAACAGGAACCTCTTCATACGTTAAATCTTCCGCTATTTCATTTGGTTCTAACTCAATAATGAAGTTCGGGTCTTTCACATATTTACGTAACATGGATATATGAAAAATATTATGAACACGAGACATACATGGCAGTAAAGCGAGTCTATAGGCTACAGTCCCTACTCGATCGAGGATTAAAAATGGGCCAATGAATCGAGGATTAAGCTTTCCTCTCTTTCTAAATCTCGTAACTCCTTTCCATGGAGCAACACGTAACAACACATGATCTCCTATATCGAATTCTACGTCCTTTCGATGAAGATCATCATAACTCTTTTGTCGATCTTGTGAGGTTTTTATACGTTGTCGGATCATTTGAATCTTTTACGTAGTCATACGTACCAACTCCGGTCCCAACAATGTTGTTTCACCTACCTCATCCCAGCATACTGGAGAACGACACTTTCTTCCATATAACGCCTCAAATGGAGCCATGCCAATACTTGCTTGATAACTGTTGTTGTAGGAAAACTCCACCAATGGTAAGAACTTATCCCAACTTCCCTTGAAGTCAAGGACACAGAGTCTTAATAAATCTTCCAGATTTTGAATAGTCCTCTCTGATTGTCCGTCCATCAGAGGATGATATACCGAACTAAATCATAAATCTGCGCCCATAGCTTTTTACAAACTAACCCAAAATCATGAAGTGAATCTTGGGTTTCGATCAGAAAGTATGGATACTGGCATGCCATGCAGTCTTAGGATCTCGTTTATGTACATACGAGCAAGACGTTCAAGTGTATAAGTTTCTCGTATTGGTAAGAAATGAGCAGACTTGGTCAATCTGTCAATAATGACCCAAATTGCATCTATGCCTTGAGAAACCTTAGGAAGACCAGTAACGAAATCCATGGTAATGTGCTCCCACTTCCATTCTGGAATTTCAAGTGGTTGCAATGGACCTTTTGGTACTTGATGCTACACCTTGACTCGTTGAAAAGTTAGACACCTTGAGATAAATAGCACTATCTCTCTCTTCATATTGCTCCACCAAAATGTATGACGAAGATCAAGATACATTTTGGTATTCCCAGGATGGATTACAAACGGTGTGTTGTGCGCCTCCATCATGATTTTATACTTTAACTTAGGATCATTAAGAACACAAAGTCTGGAGTTGACTCGAAGTATTCCTTCATCATCGATTCTTGCTTCTAGAATAACGCCCTCTTGAACCTTCTTCTTCATATTCATCAGCTCTGAGTATGTAGCTTGCACGGCTTTAACTTTATCGATTAAAGTTGATTCTAATCGTATATTCGTTATCTTCACAAGGGTTCATATATTCGCACTCATAAACGCGTACGATCTTCTACTGAACGCGTCAACTACCACATTCGCTCTTCCACAATGATATTGAATGGTATAATCGTAATCTTCAACAGCTCGAGCCAACGTCTTTGGCGAATTATACGTTCGTTTTAGTTGAAGAAATATTTGAGGGTTTAAGAAATGATTTTTGTACTGGGGTCAATACAAAATTCGATTTCACGCTCTAGGGGTAGGCTAGGAAGTCTTTAGGAATACGTCAGGAAATTTATTAACGATAGAAATATCATTCAAAATTGTGACTCTCATCCAAGACTTGGATAACACGTCACATTGATACCTATCAACTTTTAATCATCATTCACAACGTCTCCTACGAAAATTCTGGCTTCGGTGCATTCCACACAAGGAAGTCAACAACGAAAGGATCGGGGCTCTTTACTTATGGCTTGATATGATAATGATTGACTTCAGTGGTTTGGTTACTTTGAATTCGTATAACAAGTTGGTTAGGAGTATGAAAGCTAACAACCTTACAAAAAACATGATAAATAGTTAACCAATCGATTCCTAAAATCACATCAAAGGCAAGTATTTTCAAAGAGATACGATCAACAGGTAACATGAAAGTGTTGATTTGAACAAGATTTATAAATAGTGGAGGTAACGAAGGTTTCTCCCAACTGAGTTTAAACAGATATATCAAAGTTTAACTTCTCCGGAGTTAAATTCAAACATTGAACACAACTAGGTAAAATAAAAGAGTGAGTAGAATCGGTATCTAACACGGTATAGACTTCGCTAGAGTTTATGATAAGCTTACTCGTGATAACTTTATTTGGGTTCCTCACTTGTTGGGAAGTCATGACAACCGCTCTCCTTTGAACTACTCGGCTTTGACTTGTCTGGGGTAGCATTTGGTGTCATCACTATCGTTGGAATTGACTTTTCTAGAGGGCATATTCCACCCTCAACTGCTTCATCGTACTTCTGATTCATGATCTGAATCATCAATCATCGATCCATATCGAATTGAGATTGACCACTCTGTACTGGGTAATTCAAAACTCGATGTTGGGTTCTTCCAATTGCTGTCCAAAAAGAGAAATGTATATCATCTATTTTAGCCTTTTTGGATCGAACATCTCTTTTTAAAATATCAACATGTCGTGCGACTTTTACCCACTCATCCTTTATTCTCACTCGTTCAGTTGTTTCTTCTTTCAGCTGATCCTTGATATTTGAATTCTCAGATTCCAACTTTAATATCTTACACTCTGCCAAAGCGTGATTTTGTTCGAGCATCACATATCGGGTAACACAATTTTGAATTGTTGCATCCCTTTGTTCCACGACCGCTTGCCATTCTTCAACCTGTTCTTCTAACTCAAGAATGCGATCTTGCAGTTCTACATTTTGATCAAAATTTATTCTAATAAATTCTCCTCTATTCCTCTTCTTCCTCACTCTCAGCTACTACCTCTGCGACTAGCTCGGGTGCGACTATTAATGTGACGCCCCCAAAACAGGAATACATCACCCATCTTGAGTCGTCAGATACATGGTACAAAATTCAAATACAACTTAATAATACAACTGTCGTGTACAATACGACAAAACATAAATTGTGAGTTTGAATACAAATATTATCTACTAGAGAGTATACAAACTCAAAAGGAGTCCTCATTACAATTATTATCACACTATTTCACAGAATAGTGAGGACTACTAATGCACCATCAAGGACCATCACTCTGTTCCCCGACTAGTCCCAGCTACGTTCTCATTTCTTGAAGAGAACAGTGAAAGAAAGGGTGAGCTCAACTAGCCCAGTAAGAAATATTATGACTAAGATAATGCAGAAAAATTTATCGTTAGCCTTCAACAGTGTTAAACTTATAAAATATAATAAACATCAAGTTTAATTGCAGCGGAATAAGCAATCCATTAGAAGAGTCATGTAGGGAATAAAATCTACTATCTTCTATGATTTAAAAGGTTTTTCATCACATCTATCGCTGGGACTCAACTTAATAAATAATCCACATCATCGAATCACCCATGCACTACGGCCAAGGATATTCTTTAGTATCACGACCACGAATTATCCATGCACTATGGCTTAAGATAATTATGTTTTCATCAACGGTCCTGATCATGCCATAAAACAATTCATCTTTGCACTACGGCCAAAGAGAAGCCATAGCCATAATCATACCAAAAATTGTCCATAAATGCACTGCGGGTCAATGAGGACTTTTTCCATATTATTTGTAACATTACGGTCATGATTATACCGAATAATCCCTGGTCATAATCATACCAAGTCCATCTATGCACTACAGGCCACAGATGACTTTCAACATAATATAAATATGAGGATGATGACTATATTATAAGCATTTCATCAACGGTTCTGATCATGCCATAAAATAATTCATCTTTGCACCCTTGGCCGAAAAGAATCCATAGCCATAATCATACCAAAAACTGTTCATCAATGCACTACGGGCCAATGAGAACTTTTACCACATCATTTGTAATATTACGGTCATGATTATACCGAATAATCCCTGGTCATAATCATACCAAGTCCATCTATGCACTACAGGCCATAGATGACATTCAACATAATATAAATATAAGGATGATGACAATATTATAAGCATTAATTAAACTAAATCAAGGATAAATATTAAAGACTTTAAATTTATCCAAATATTATCAATCACTTAATAAACTCATAATATAATATTATTAATATTATAAAAATATTTTAATCACTTCTTAAACTTATAAATAATTTATTTTAATTGTTTACACTTTATCAAATAATGCATTTAATCATTCAAAAATGCCATACTCATAAGATTTCATCATTAATGATCAAATTCCTCATCAAAAATCTGCACATACCTTATATAGGATTTTCAAGCCCTAAAATCCTATTTACCAATTCTTCAACTTCACATAACATATTTAACTCATATGTTCTTAACAAAACCATTTTCATGAAAAATACCAAATCAGTCTAAAAAATATTTTTTTCCTGGGATTTAGCAAAACATAGTCCCATAATGAACATATATTTTTCTCGAAATTTTTAAAATTCATTTACTATTTTTCAAAAATCAATTTCTAATTAATTCCTTAAGAAAATAGCTACATCAAGTTTAACTTCATAAATTCCCAAATCTTGGCAGGATCTTACACATGTTAACGTGAGCTTCTAGTTTAAATTTCATTGTCATCGGAGTTATAGAACTCTGGTTATGGCGTTTTTCGTCAAAAAAACCTAAATATTGAAATGGTCATAACTTGCTCATTTTAAGTCGGAATGAGCTCATTTTTGGACATGATGTTCTTTATACTATATACTTTCTTGTCCCAAAAGGGCAGAATTGTTCTCACAAATAAAGTGGCCGAAACAGCCCCTCTAAAAATCTGGACAATAGTATTTCGGTAATTTTCAGCTTTTTCATCCTTTACTAAAATCAGTCCACACGAAAATCTACAACATCTTTTCCAGTGATTCCACTTGGAGATGCTAAAAAACTCATAGACATAACTCTAGAACTTAACCTCACTCAAAAATTCGAAATATAATAGGAGATATGGTCAATTGAATTTCATGTTCTATTTTCACTAAAATCTGATTTTTCAACCCTTTATGATTTCTAAGAAACTTTTATGTTTTCACATAATAACCAACATAACTCATCATAACACTTACTAATACCACATATACCCATAATTTTCATTAGTCTAATAATTTTATTATGACTTCCATCATAATCCACGTAAACAGATTATTTTCACAATTTAATAAGGAATGAAATACAAAAGATCATTCACCATGCATGTGGTAATCCACATAGACAGGTTATTCCAATAGAATAATAAAGAATGGAATAATAGAAGGAGTCATCATGCATGCGATAGAGACCGTACAGACAGGTTATTCCCAATAGAATAATAAAGACGGAACCAGATCCGGCGTAAAACGCACAAATAGGATATTCCAGCAAGATAATAAAGACGGAACCAGGTCCGGTGTAAAACGCACAGACATGATATTCCAACAGAATAATAAAGAATGGAATAACAACAGAAATCACCATGCATGCGATAGATCGCACAGACAGGTTATTCCCAACAGAATAATAAAGACGGAACTAGGTCCGGCGTAAAACGCACAGACAGGATATTCCAGCAGAATAATAAAGACGGAACCAGGTCCGGCATAATATGCACCGACATGATTTCTCCTTATTGGCGCGCAATTAGATGACCAAACCTCTCCTTGACAAAAACTTCTAGATATTGTAAATATTGCAATTTATTAATATGAATAACTTTATCGTCTCAATTATTGATTTAGTAACATATCATATAATGCAGATGATACTATGACAATAATTGAATCAATAATATGAGAGATATGATGCAGCAATTATTATAGCAATAATTGAATATAACTGAGTGACTTGCCACGTAAGCATCAATAATCAATACCGTGTGCTACTATGCAACCACGCGTATTACTGTACTTTTACTACTGAGTAGTTCAACAGTTTTAACGGTAAAACATCCGCCGTTATTTTTATAAAATATTTTTGTCGTTTTCTAACTACGATAGTACTTCCGTTGTGGGTTCACCAATGATTGTGCCGTCGTACGGATATTCCTGACAAAAAGAATATTCTCCGACCAATTGAATATAATCTAACAACTTGCATACTTTGCAAAATTTATAAATATTACCCACAACTATAATATTATATCAAATCCACACCATATTATTAAAAAAAATATTTCGAGAAATTAAAATCTTTATTCATAAAATTTGGGGTCTCACAATTAATTCTTCCCTCACCACATGGATATCTCTAATTCCTTCTTCGCCTGCTATTATATTATCCTGGTTGGTAATTAGAGGTGTCTCCACGGTCTTATTCACTCCATTGTTGACATTTTCAGCTGCCATTCAAATACTGCCACAAAACAAGGGTTAAATAACATATCACATATTATCCCTATACTTTGATTTGACCAATTAAATAACAAGTAAACTTAGGTAGGTCATACTAGCGAAGGAATTCTTCGTCTCTTCCCTCCTAGTTCTTGTCTCACATCTCAGTTAGGGATCATATCCCTAAGCTTTGATACCAACTGTGACGCCCCCAAAATCGGTATACATCACATATCCTGAGTCGCTAAATACATGGTCCAAAATTCAAATACAATCTTAAATATACAATATTTGCTGTGAGTTTTAATACAAATATTATCTTCTAGACAACATTAAAATTATAAATAAGTCCTTAATATATTTATTAACACACTATTTCACAGAATAGTGAGGACTACTAATGCAATCCTCTGGACCGTCACTCCATTCCCTGACTAGTCCCTGCTACGTTCTCATTTCCTGAAGAGAACAGTGAAAGAAAGGGTAAACTCAACTAGCCAGTAAGAAATATTATGACTAAGATAAAGCAGAATAAATTATCCTTAGTCTTCAATAGTGTTAAACTGATATAATATAACAACTATCAAGTTTAAAAGCAACGGAACAAGCAATCCATTAAAAGAGTTAAGTAGAAAATAAAATCTACTATCTTCTATGATTTAAAAAGTTTTTTCATCACTTTTATCGCTGAGACTCGGCTTAATAAATAATTCACATCATCCAATCACCCCTGCACTACGGCCAAGGATATTCTTTAGTATCACGACCACAAATTATTCATGCACTACGGTCCAAGGACATTCGTGTATTCATCAATGGTCATGATCATGCCAAAAACGATCCATCAATACACTATGGGCCAATGAGGACTTTTACCACATCATTTGTAACATTACGGTCGTGATTACACCGAATATTCCCTGGTAATAATCATACCAAGTCCATCTATGCACTACAGGCCACAGATGACTTTCAAAAAATATAAACACGAGGATAATGACAATGATATAAGAATTTAATAAAACAAGTTAAAGAATTAATTTATTCAGGAACTAATAACGTCCAAATTGTCAACATGATACTTCTTTGTAGAGTAAAATTCAAGAATGCTCAGAAGAATATTTTCATGAAAAGATACTAGATGAAGCACAAATATCATGAATATTCCACTAATTTCATGGAGTATAGAAGTCAAAACTTCAACCAACTGAGTATAATAAGGAATGGAATAACAAAAGAAATCACCAGACATGCGATAGACTGCTCACAGGCAGGTTATTCCAACAGAATAATAATTAACGGAACCAGGTCCGGCGTAAAACGCACAGACAGGATATTCCAACAGAATAATAAAGACGGAACCAGGTCCGGCGTAAAACGCACAGACAGGATATTCCAACAGAATAATAAAGACGAAATCAGGTCCAGCGTAAAACGCACAGGCAGGATATTCCAACAGAATAATAACGAATAGAATAACAGAAGAATTTCAACAAGTATATGGTAGCCCGCGTATACAGGTTATTCCAATCGAATAATAAATAATAGAATAACAGAAGTTTTCTTCATGAATACAAAAAAAATAATACCCCTTACCGTAAAAGAAACTGGATATAAGAGTAGGGAAGTAGCAGAATATTTTTCTATAGTTTTTCTATAATTTCTCTTTCTAGAGTTTTAGTGAATTCGTAAGAAAATAATGAAGAAATGAGCTTCTATTTATAGAAGAATTGAAGGGATACTATTTAGTCCGTGTGCACCGAATGATTTCACGGATGAATTATTTAGCAGTAGCTTTTGGATGCTAGGCCATGAATTTTAAAGTATTATCAGTAAAGAACAAAACAAGTTACAATAATCTATATAATTGATCACATGGTAATTACACACCCACACCAATATTATATATATAACAACATATACTAATTGTACTCTTTTCACACCACCCATGGCTAGACTTTCTTCCCCCATCCATATCAATACTCCACCAAAATCCACTAACATATATATATATATATATATATATATATATATATATATATATATGAATATATATCAATCACATACCTCACTGCTTTCTTAATTCCCCCACCCGACATCTCTCTTTCTTTTTTCTTTCCCCTACCCCCCACATGTCAACTTTACATATATATAATATATATAAATATCAACCATATATATATATATATATATATATATATATATATATATATAGGGTAAGGATCAAAAGCATTCTCCTTAAATAACATTCTTCCTTAAATAACATTCTTTTATTAAAAACTACGTCGTTTTGGAGGGACGCGATGATATTTTTGTAAATACGTGGTGGCATTGTATTTACAAAAATACCACCGCGTCTCTCCAAAACGACGTAGTTTTAATAAAAGAATGTTATTTAAGGAGGAATGCTATTTAAGGAGAATGTTATTGATCCTGACCGTATATATATATATATATATATATATATATATATATATATATATATAATGAAACAAAACTGAGATAACTTTTCACGTAAGCATCAATAATCAATACCGTGTGCTACTGTGCAACCACGCATATTACTGTACTTTTACTACCGAGTAGTTCAACAGTAGTAACGGTAAAGCTTCCGCCGTTATTTTCATAAAAATATTTTTGTCATTTTCTCACTCCGACAATAATTCCGTTGTGGGGTCCACCAATGATTGTGTCGTTGCACGAATATTCTTTGTTAAAACGAATATTCCCCGACCAATCGAATATTATATAACAACTTGCGTACTTTGCAAAATTTATAAATATTACCCACAACTATAACATTATATCAAATTTACTCCATAATATTAAAAATAAAATTTATAAAAAAATCATCTTTATTAAAAAGTTGGGGTCTTACATTTTTATTCTTCAACAAAAGACTGGGTGTAGCAGTAGTGAAGCATTTGTGGGAATTTATGTCGAGGACTTGGATTGAATTGGATTCATTTGTTTATGTAATCTCAAGCCATCAGGTTCCTCACAACATTTACTACAGGGTAATCTCCTTTTTCATGTAAATTTTGTTTGCTCAGGTGACATTTTTTTAAGATTAATATTTTGAAAATGCTCTTCATTAAGCACGAACACGATGGAACTTCACATTTGTCTTTGGGAATGGATTGGAGTCCTCCGCCTCGGGAATGGGTAATTACAACTTTTGATTTTGTTTAATTTGAATGAATTTGAATATCAGTCTTTTTTTGATTTCATATGCTTGATCTTTGGCTACATGCAAGTTTAGTTTGGATTAATTTCAGTTTTGTTTGGTATTGTTAATTGTATGATTTTTGAAATTAAAATTTGAATTGCAAGGTTTCTTAGTCATGAATGCATTTAATTTGGATAAACTGTTAGATAAAATTGAGCTCATATATACATCTCTTGGATATAATAATTATTAACAATTTAACATACTATGCTGAAGAAACATTACTATTTTCAATATAAATTAAAGAAATTACTACAAAAATTAGAAAGTGGTAGAAATATGATGCCTGCTTCCTGGAGGGTCTTTATATTGATTGATTAAAATGTTTTCCTATTTTATCTTTAGAGATTTCATTAGAGTGATGTGCATAGCCAAAGTTGTTAGAGAATGGCCCATGAAGCCTAGCCCGTTTGGACCAAGTCCAAAAAAGCCCAAAAAATAAGCATAAAACGATTTTGGCCTGTTAAAACCCGGGTTTTGAGTTTATATTTTTTGACCCGTCAAAACCCGGGTCTTTTGGCCCGACCCGTCAATAGCCCGATCCGTTTGCCAGTTCTAAGTATTACACATTAATTTGGTGTATTGAATCCCCCACCTTTCCCTTTTATCCTTCAAGGAATCCACGCGATTTGATCCTCGGAAATAAATCAAATTGATTAATAACGTGCTTTAAACTTTATTCTTTTCATATTTCCTTGGTCAATATCAAATTATGAATTAAACATATTTATTGATATTTTTAAACTCACAAAAATTGAAAATAGTAATAAATTTAATATAATTTCTTATAATTATAGTTCTTCCACCTAAATTTATAAGAAATTAATATAATTTTTGATTTCAAAAATAATCAATTTAACAACAAAAAAAAAAGTCAAACTAAGCCATTTATTCCACAAACCAGGAGTAATTTAGTGTCGACAAACACACGTCGAAGACCAACTTAACATCTAAAACTTATGCTACGTTTTGAATTTAGAGAAAGAAATAAAGGATTGAATAAAATAAAAATAGAAATAGTATATGTCAGATCTTTAGAGTTTCAATGGAATGAAAATTAATTCAATCTCTTTGTTTTCTTATTCCATTTGGATGAGGTGAAATAAAATCTATTCCAATAGAATGAATATATGTGATAATTTTGTTATTATTATATGATAACGATGACGGATCTAAAGCATACTTCTTAAATAACATATCTCTCTTAAAACTACGTCGTTTTGATATTTCTTTTAAAAAATAAAATAATATTAAAATAGAGTGGTCCAACTTACTTTTCTTTTATTTACAAAAATACCACACACGGTCCCACTTATTTTTTAAAAAAATCATCAAAACGACATAGTTTTAATAAATGTATGTTATTTAAGAGCGGTATGTTATTTAAGAGGTATTATTTAGATACGTTCTGATATGATAACACACGCCACCACCAACAATCAAACATAAATCTAAAACATCTTAAAATTATTTCATTTTGTCCTTCATTCCAATCTTTCAATCCAAACGCAGTATTAGTTCACGATTCCAAACCAGCTTAAGATACAATGCAAGAAGCTAAAATTAATCCTTCAAACACATCCAAATTATGCAAAACCACGCTTTCACTAAAGGCCCATAATATGCATCAACATATTAAATACTTCAAAAATAAACCCCAAACTAAGCAAAACATTCTTCAACAAAAGAAGCATAATAAGCATCACCATAATTTTAATCCTTCAAAACAAACCCACCATTAAGCAAACACATAAATGAACATAACGGCAATTGCTCGGTGTGACAGCAATCCTCGTGTCGTAATGGACCGGATATTTATTCAGAAAAGTTAAAATTGGGCGATAGATTTGGCCGATATAAAACCGCCCAAATGAACAGCCAGTTTAAATTTCGCCCAGCAGGCTTCTCTTACCTATACCCCATTGGAAAATGTGAACGTCGTATCGGATAATCAGGATGGAAGACAAAACCTTGGTTAACCGAGCCATAGCCTCCCGGAGGCATCGGATGCCTCCAGTGCACCCCAGATCGGACGTCTCCGCAGACATGGTCGAGAAATTCTGTTCGAGGTTTTGCAAAATGTACCGGTTCATGATCTTGAAATGCCGCAGGTTTCGCATAATGGTCATTCTCAAACTGAAAGCAACAATCTTCTTTTTTGTCAACATTTTTCTTTTTCTCTTCCAAATTGACGGGGTACCTTTCATAGGACAAAAGCTCTGTGTTTTTACCCATTTTCCTAATTTTCCTCACAAGTTTCACAGGATCTATATTGCCTGTTACTGATACAATACACTTTTTTGGATCCACGACAACTGAATGAATACCTAAACACAATAATCAATATCAGCAAAAAATTAAATAAATAAAACGAATCAAAAGATATAATCTTCTATTAAATCATAATAATAGAAAAATGAGTGACACTTTATTATAAATTATTTTCGTCAGTTCTAAAATATAAGTGTTATTTTTACTTTTTGATATCAACGAGAAAGGCTCAAAATTGATATGAATTGATATATGTGCATGTGTATGTTATATCAAAATTATTTAAGGGCATTAATATTATCTTGTAAATACTAGTCATTTTACTACCATACAATACCAGAAAGGCTATTCTTTTTTTTATAGAAGCGAGTTTCCCGACCATGAACAAGATTTTCAATAACAGGCTTACCCCTGCTGTCCTGACCCATGTGTTTGATGTCAGTGAGAGTCAAATTCAAGACTTCTGGATTTAGGATTTAGGATTTAAACCACTAAGCCAAGCAACAGGTTAAAAGGGATCTATTCTAGTAATCTTATTATTAGAGCTATATAGCGGATCCACCACTAACTATCCGCTTATAGTTGTAAGTATTACTCCACTAATTAAGAGATTTGTTGTTTTCAAATTTTAAAAGAACCTCATTGACTTTGAATTAGAAAATGTTACAAACGAATTTTATAAATCAAAAATAGCTCTTAATTTTAAAAGAGGGTGTTTCAAATAATAAATAAATAAATAAGAGGAAGAAAGAAAATTCTACCATTAATTTTCAGCAAAGCCTTCTTCAGTTTCCCAGGGCATGCCTCACAACAGGAGAGATTCACTCCCATAATACAAACCTGCAAAAAAACATAAAGCAAAGAAAACATATTAGAAAAAAGAAAAAGAAGAAGAAATACAAAGGGAAAAATTAGTTGAAATAGACAAATACCGGATCAGGAGGAGTATTCTCCATCTATTTTTTTGTGATTAAAACACAAAATAATAGAGGAGGGTTTTGAGAGACTTTCTTCCAAAAGGTTAGTTTGGCTGGCCATATATATATATG
The DNA here is from genome assembly GCA_020205505.1 of Panax japonicus. Taxonomy (NCBI): domain Eukaryota; kingdom Viridiplantae; phylum Streptophyta; class Magnoliopsida; order Apiales; family Araliaceae; genus Panax; species Panax japonicus. The sequence continues at coordinate 28,183 of JAINUV010001093.1, forward strand.
AATGAAGTTCATTATTGTATGAGCATATACAGCTAACAGTGAATCTTTAACTATTATGTTTAGGTTTTTATGAAGATATTTCATAAATTTGGTAAGAGAATTGATATTTTTACATTATTTTTTTTGATATTTTCTCACGTAGGGCCTACATATTAACTAATAAAAATTTGACACATCAACTAATATGTGGGTCTTACGTAAAATAGTATCAAAAAAATGATGTCAAAATATCAATTTCCTTAATAAAATCATAAATTTGGGGACAATCAATTAAAATATAATACTCATAAGTTAGCAATATCAATTTACAACTCAGCAAAATTAATTATAATATATAATTTCTTGCACGCCAACTTTAGTGAGAGATTTTAGGAGGGAAAACTCTAGAAGAATTGGTTCCATTTAGTCTGATCTCCTTTTTTTATTTATTTTTATTTAATGCATTCTTTGAATTTTAACTAGTAGTTAGCTTATAATTATGGACCCATAATTATAATTTATGTTACATATACACTAATTCTTTAATTGGAAAATAATTTTTTTCACTTCAAGGAAAATACACATTAATATTAAATGTGCGTATATATACATACATATATTTCTTTTATCTTTTTCTTTTTTTTAAAAAAAAAGAAGCTAAAAGCCACTATTTTTTAATCAAGACATGGCATATTCACAATTTTTTTGGACTTTATAGAAGTATAAAACTGTAGCTATTTGTATTATTATGCTGGGATTAGTTATTTTTCATTTTTTTTAAAATTTTTTATTGAAACCCCATTTTGAGGAACACAAAATATTTTTATAATCAAGTACATAATTTCTATTATAACATTAATAATTGATCAAGCCTTGATTACATACTACTAATTACCATATCAATAATTAATTAAATCTCGAGTAAAGGAGAAAACACATTTTGCATTAAAGAAAAAATAATTTACAGAAGTCAAAATCAAATTAACCATTAAACCATTGGCACCAGAATTTGTTTGCTTTGCATAAAACTTCATATACAGTAGAAAATTTTTCTGTCAACAAGGGATGCTAGCTGTAACATATCTTCCAAGAATAAGCTTTTACTTTTATTCTTTTTTATTTTTTTATCGCTATTTAACATTAACAAAATAGTAAACTAATCATAAAATTTTAGATTGTCATAAAATTCAAAATCAGTGAAAATTAATCAATTTTAATACAAATAAATATAAAAATAGTAAACTAACTATAAAGCAGTACAAATTATCTATCAACAATAAGGAAGGTGTGGGCAACCATACTTAGTTGGGTCCGGTACCCTCACTAAACTACGTCGCTTTGAGGGTTATAATTTAAAAATAAATAAAAAATTCAATCTCTCTTCCCTCATCAGTATTACGCTTTTTATCTCTTCTTTTTTTTAATCGTAGAGTGTCTGTCTAAACTGACTCTACGATTTTTCAAGTTCTACGATCTTTATCTTGCCTTGCGATATTTAACCAGGTTTACGATTTCCTGGCAGACTTTACAATTTTTGTTTTCCCTTACGATTTTTTTTGCGGACTCTGCGATATTGATTTAGCTTTACAATTTCTTGATAGACTCTACGATCTTGAATTGAATGTTCTACGATAGGTTGAACAGCTTTACGATTGTTTCAACAACTATACGATCGTTCCATTTTCTATTGTCTATACTTTCATTTGGCTCAATATATCAACCTAGCAAATTTGATATTCTATTTGAAGTCATTGTACATCAATTTCAATTTAAGGACTTCACAAAAGCTACTAGTTACAAGTATACTCTCTCATCATCATCAAATCAAATTATGCAATTGTCCTAACAAAATGTAAAGTTAATATTGTCAGGAATAAGCATGTGAATGATATTCCTATTTATATATGATTTGATTATGATATATATATATATATATATATATATATATATATATATATATATATATATATATATGAATGAATATGCAAGTATGCTTGCATTAAGAAAAATTTTAAAATCCTTTGATAGATAATAGGAATATATGTACAATGACTTAGAATGAATTGATCAAATATGTTAGGTTGATCCTACATAAGCAAAACAGCTTTGTAAAAGTCTTTGAAAAGAAATGATGTACAAGGACTATAAATATAGAAAGATCAAGCTTATTAGGTTGATCTTATAATGTAATAGATAGGCTTGTCTGATCGTCGAGTACTGCATCAGAAATCGTAGTCTGCCAGGAGAGTCAAGAAAAACTCGAGAGCTATCAAGGCAGAATCGTAGTCTACAATATAGTAGATCTCGGAGTTCGTAGACTACCAGGAGAGACGAGGAAGGATCGTGGTGTGTCGAGAAGATCTTCCTCGAAGCCAAAGTCTGCTAAGGAAGTCATGTTCAGAATCGTAGAGACATCATGTCTAAGAGCCGACTGAGCATCTGCCGAAGCCAAGTCAAGAATCGTAGACCAAACTCGGAGTCGTAGAGTCTACTGTTCATATCAGAGGCAGAGATCGCATTCGAGCAAGATCAGATGAAGACAACAAGCATAAAGACAGAAATCGTAGAGTGTCAAGATCTGATCTCGGAGTCGGAGTGTCTGCACAACCAAAGCCGAATCGTAGAGTGCAGAACTAAGGCGTCAACAGATGTACTCAGAAATCCAAGGCAGAATCGTAGAACAAAAATAATTCTCAACAAATTAGCACTCCCAGAATATCCAAATTATGAAGCCTCTGGTCTTAGCTGCAAGGATACATTCCATCTTAAGGAAGACCAGAAAGCACTCAACGAATGACATGCAAGCTAACAGAAGATCCAAGCACCAACCCAATTAACAATTAGATTGAGTTGTGATGCCATTTAAGATGAATTCTTCTACAAGGTTAATAAAAAGAAGACTTTGGCAAAAGTGATTGACTAAGAAAAGTCAGCAAGTGTAGTAGCTGTCAAGTGAACAGAAGACAACGATCTTGGAAGTAACCAGGATCGTTGTGTTTGCCAAATAAAGCAGGAACATATGAAGTGTACGTAGAGATTATGGTCAGCTTATGAAGAACAAGGCTAAAGTGATTAAGCATTGGGTCAGTCTATTGATGATAAGTGAACGGGAGATCACAAGGAGAAAACGAACTGGACATGCCACAAATCTGAAGTGTCTTATTATTCAGAAAAGACCAAAACAAGGAGTTAAGCTATCAGTTCTTGAGATCATTCGAGGCAAACAGAAATGTTGAAACACTGCACAAGAGAAGGAAGAGGTGTTTTACATTGAGGATACAATGAACACTCTTCAGGGTCGTAGTGTTGTCTCAACCAGTCGATAAGTAACATTCAACATAACACTACGATCATGTCCAAGATAAGCTACATCAAAATTGTAGAGTTCGGTCATCTAAAGATTGAAGCATTGGCAACGGTTCAATCTGAAGATTGATATTCGAGCAGAGCTTATTGAAAGCATCGATGCAAAAGGACAATCTATGATTGAGAAATCAGAAGGAGGAAATAAAGTCGACTACCTGCCCAAGACAACAAAGTGACATCTCTGACGGGGTAGGTGAAACAGTAGACTGCAGTGTCAGAAAGTCATAAAGGGGATGTTATGTCACATCTGCAGTTTACACCAAATAACTCAAGATCTGCAAAGCAATTCAAATAACTCCCAACGGTTACATTCCAACGGGAAGGTTGTGAAGGAGTATAAATCAACAAGAGCTTCAAAGATCAAAAGTTACAGAGTTGCAGAATCGTTGATATATTGGAATGCTATTGTTGACTCTACGAGTTCCACCAGAGCTTAATAGAATAAGTCTCAGTGACAGTGAGACTACGAAGATGGAAGTGAAGCAACTTTGAAGAAGGACTTAAACAGACTAAAGCTTCACTCAACAAAGATGAGAATGACACTAAAGATGGAAACTAAGCTAAGAAACGAGAAAGAAAAGAAGATAGCGTTCAGAAAAGTGGCAGAGCATAAAAAAGATCCAGAGAGCCACTCTACGAATCACCAAGAACCTAAAGTTGAACCAGAGTAAGTGCAGAACCATGTCTGCCAAGCAGCCAAGAAGAGTTTAGGGAATGCTAAGTGTCAGACGAAGTCTACCAAAAGCTCAAACACTTAATAGACTCAAATGGTGATGGTGCATAGCTGACAACAGATGAAGACGAGCAGAATAGAATGAAAATCAGCTGCACCAAAGAATATTTAGTCCAGACTTAAAGCAGAATGCCAAGAGGACTACGCCAAGCTGCTAAGTACAGAAGGTGTTCAAGCTTAATGACATCTTAGCAGCAAGGCACCACCACCACCACCACCACTACCAACAACAATAAGAAGCCAGGGCCTGAGGGGTCCTTATCCGGAGGGACTAAATAAAGTTCCAAGCCTGCTGGGCTTAATGAGTTCCTAGGGAATTATAGGAGTTCCAAGGTTGCTGGCCTTGAAGAGTTCTAAGTGAACTAAAGTTCCAAGGCTGCTGGCCTTGAAGAAATCATAATGATTCAGGGTGTTGCCCTTCCTTAGTGGAAATCCTGCTAGTTGAAAGCAGAAGAATGGATTAGGAGCTTGAGTCTCTGAACCACTTAAAATACCTTGTGTCATTTATTTTATGTCATTTACATTATGTACCTAACTGCTATAACTGCTATGTATGTATTAACTGCTTACCACTTAACTAACTCTAATAACAATGTACATATGATCATGAATATATCAATGAAGGGGATCTTTACTTATTCCGCTGTGCTTGAAAAGATTCATATATTTTTTATATGCTAATTCATTAGCAATACAAAATAAACGAGAAAAGTATTTGAAATTAAAAAGGATCTATTCAACCCCCCTTCAAGATCTATTGTGTGCCCACTAGGAACTAACAAATATCATTGAGTAAGGTAACTTAACAATCTAAAGACCAACACTACAATTGTGCACTAGAAGCAAGGTTCACCATCGGAGGTCTGACAGTAAGTGGCAGATTTATGACAAAGCTCATACAACCATTATTCAATTTTGATATTATCTTATATGAGTTAGTGTAGACACTCGAAAATTTCTGTACTACTGTTACTAACATTACAGGAGGACAGATTCGTCTTTTAAGAGAGAACCCTGAAAGACAATCCAAATCCATACCGGACACTACTGGAAGTTCATCATTAACCCCGGATCGCAATCTGGGAGTAACGGTTTCAACCTCGGATTTAACCCCAAGACCTGTAGATACAATACCGGAACACACACCGGAGAAGACCGATTAATCTTGGAGATAACTCTGAGGTATCCAGTCTCACTCCCAAGGAATGCAGTTTCGGAGATGACCCTGGAAATGCTTGTTTCAAATGTCATCAGCTTCAATCTCGGCACTCACAACAAAATACACTGTGCCAACACGGCAATAACATCGGGAAGACATGCACACCTCAAAGATGACAATGAGGACCTTCAACAATTGCAACAGTCCAATCTCAACGAAGTCTGAGCAATGTCTGCTTATCGGCCCAATTCGGCAGTAACTCTGGTGAGGGGCAACATCGCCATCTCGTTCAACACGATGCCACGTCTCGTCTCTACGCAACAATGTCCCACAAGGCTAACCAATCCCGAGTGACTATTGTGCGGGGTAACGGATGAAAGTTGAAGCTTGAAGACCGGAGGGCATCGTCCCATCTTCAAAGACTTCATACAAACTTTAATCCCGTGCCATCGTACAACTCTCGACAACGGCGGTCTGAAATAGGTCCTGAATACCTCCAAATGAATGCCCGGATTGCAGTTCTCAAAATCTGAGTGGACATTACAGTGCCTGAGTGCACGTACTTTGAGACGACCCAACAGAACCGGTCCGACCCGACCCGCCTCTAGTACACCTACGGCTGAGCCGCAGGTACACCTGTGGCACCATTTGCCTATAAATAAGAGGCTTGGGGTGCTAATTTTTAAGAAAAAAAAAAGACGGGGAAACCCTGCACAATTTGCTTTGCACTTGCCATACAGTGTATTTTTTCACTTTCAAACACCTGTGAGCTCATATATAGCCTCTTTTGTACCCACAAAATCCCAGTGTTTACCCACTCTAAAGATATAGAAGCCCTTTTTATCAGTCAGCTGTAAGCCTTCTCACACACTTTAGAGTCTTTCTCTTCATCTTTGCACACACCTTTCTACACGTTAAGAGTCGTGTTTCTTGCTTTTGGCCAGACTTCGGTCTGTGATTTCATTTCAGTCTGTATATATATTATATATTTATATATATATATTGACTAACATTATCGAGTTATGCCTCGATTGAGCCTAGACTTCGGTCTGGAGCGTTTACTGCTTTAATATATATATACTTATATATATCAACTGTGTGTCAGACTTTGTTCGATGAGCCTAGACTTCGGTCTGGTGCGTTTATTCGCTTTTATATATAAGTATATATATATATATACTTATATATATCAACTGTGTGTCGGATTTTGTTCGATGAGCCTAGACTTCGGTCTGGTGCGTTTATTCGCTTATATATATATATATATATATATATATATATATATATATATACTTATATATATTAACTGTGTGTCGGACTTTGTTCGATGAGCCTAGACTTTGGTCTGATGCGTTTACTCGCTTTTATATATATATACTTATATATATGAACTGTGGTCGAACTATGTTCGATGAGCCTAGATTTTACATCTGGTGCGTTTATTGCTTATATATATATATACATATATATATATTTATTTTGTCCTTCCTGGAGTTCCCTTCGTGGCAGTTGATCGCTTTTACAGCTTTCTTTACATTTCGTCCTGCCTTGAGTTTACTTCGTGGCAGTTGACCACATTTACAGTTTTATTTACATTATGTCCCGCTTGGAGTTTCCTTCGTGGCGGTTTACCGTATCTACAGCTTTATTTACATTTCTGATCCCCCATGGAGGTGCTTCGTGGTTGGTGATCCTGTCTGTACATATATTTACCGCTTTTATATATATACCTGCTTATTGCTTTTATATAAATTGCAATATTCTGTGCGCCTAGGAATCATGTGATCACAGATTCATCTCATTGGATCTAGATTCGGTTCCCGTGATGGACATTTTCAGATGTAAGCAACTTGTAAATTATTCTGGGATATCTGAATTTCCTCAGATGGTTTCCATACCCACGAGGAAGTCGACATTATTTTTGAACATTATTTTTCATACGATTGCCTCGCATCCGTCAAATAAAATCAATCCAGCTGCTCACTTAATAAAAATGGAGGTGTAAAAGGTCTCAATTCCTATTGAGCATCAGGGTTTAAAAAACCTCTTTTATAAAACATCATTGCCATATATTGCTAAAAACTGAATTTTTACATAAATTCAAACCCTGTGTATATAGATTCGAATGAGGCCTCGTACAACTTTCATATAATAGCACATTGACCCATACACACACACGCGCTCATATAATAGTTTCTTAAAAAGAGTCGGTCACCGTGGTAACACGAATGTCGGGGGGTGCCTAACACCTTCCCTCCGCATAACCTAGTCCACGGACCCTAAACGAATCTCGGTTTCGCCGACCCGTATATCAGTGTAACATCATTGGGTCAATGTGCAAACCTTTTCTCGGTTATGTTGGTACAACCATTTAAAAAACCAACTGGCGACTCTTAACAGTCCCATCGTCGACATTATACATGTCAGACCTTTTTCACTTGTTTTTTCAAACAAATCTCACCTAAAATGAGAACAACAAAGAACAAGTAACGGAAAGGGACACCCAAAAATCCCGACGTCGACAGGG
>JAINUV010001094.1:0-47612 GCA_020205505.1 Panax japonicus
GAAAGAGATACGTGTACATGCCTTAGCAGGTATTTAAAATTGATATTTTTGGGTCACTGATACACGTGGATATATTTTACTAGAAAAGCTAAAAGGATGGTAGGCTTGTATGCTATGAATGTGTGCACGATTTTTCAATGAGTAATGATAATGATTATAAAGTCTTGGGACTCTAATACCTTGAATGTTGGAAGTCTAAAAAGTTAAATGTCTCACGTCAGTTCCTTTTGATGTCACACGCCACTTGATATATAGAGAAAAAAAAGTTCAAAGATGTTTTGAAAGTGGGTTTATCTATTAAAGGGTTGTTTATATTTATCCCAAACACTAAACATAAGCTTGATTTGTTTATTTTGGATAAATATCACCTTTGTTGGATTTATATACCGTTTAAAAATTTGAACATAACAGTACATATCTTTATGCAACGGTAATTTTATTCTGACCTATAAAATCCGTAAGACCATGCTTGAATTGAGATAGAACTCACGAAAATCTACTTGCACTAATTACTGATTATTTCTCGAGCAATTTTATTTAATCAGTGCAACCGTTTGAGCAGCTAAGCAATTAAATTTCTGATATATTTGAGCTGGGTATTTGGTAAGAAATTAATTGTTTATCTTTTTGTGCTAATTGATCATTGCATATAGTGAGCCTTTAATTGTTAAATTAATTATTCTTGCATTCATCATAGACCTCATATCTGTATTGAAATTTCTATTTTAGACTAAGTGTAGTCTAAGGTGTTAATCCTAGTGGATTAGAGAAAAGGTTTATAAACAGGTTCAAGGAAGCAAATGTGCTTGAAGAGTGCATAGGTGCACAAGGAGCAAAAGTGCTCAAGAGAAATTAATTGTTAATTAATTTTTGTAAGAATCTATTTTGTAATCGGTGGTTATTTATAAAGATATAAATAAAGTGAGTCTCCAATACTAGTTGATATTGGACGTGGACTATGCTATTATTATAGAGGGTAATAGATGAAACACGTAAAAAATCTTGGTGTTGATCTTACTGATTGTTTTACTTTAATTACTCACGTAAGTTATTTAATTATCTTAATAATTAATATTTGAATATTTGCATTATATTAAGATAATTATTTAACACCAAGTATTTTATTTAAGTTATAAATTCAGCAGGATATTTAGTCAATTCAGTAGAATATATTAATTCAGCAAACTGAATTAATCAAAATAGTAGCTTGAAGTTAATAGCTTGATCTAAAGTTTAAAAATTGGTCATAGATTGCTCTCACACTTATTCGACCCCCCTTCTAAGTGTGCCTAGTTAAATTTCAATCTTATATAAGTGCAAAAATATTATTAATGTAAGTGAGATTTTGTGATAATAAAACTATCACTTTTATTTTCTAATTTGCAAAAATATCAATTCTCTATAAATTACTGGTAACAACATTTTCAAAGTCATGTAATCAACTTTTAGTATTTTAAGAGAAGATCCTTATTTCAACTTTTATTTTCTACTATTTTGACAAATGAGGAGTGGTGTTAGGTGTTGTGAAGTTGTGGCTTATTTGTTCAAATATTTAGTGTCGATTTGGTATGACCGTGCGGCGTGACGAGTTGAAGCCCTTTAAGAGTTCTTTAAAGAACTAAATACGAATTAATACAGGGGGCGGACCTGCCTTAGGGCAGGGGGCACCTGACCCCACTGAATTTTCAGGGGGTCAGGGTCATATTAAGAGGAAAAAATATTAAGAGGGTCATATTAGGAAAAAAAAACATTAAGAGGGTCTAAAGTGAACATGTATACTAAGAAACATGACCCCACTGTATTATGTTATATATATACTAAGTGAGCAGACACTAGGCAACAATCCCTAATTCCCAAATCCTACTAAGTCATTAAGCCAATTTTTCTATTCTTCTATATTGTGGATATAGAGAACCGATTCCAATTTTTCGAGTATAGAAGGAATTGGGGAATTGGCTCAAATGTTGGTTCAGAAAAGAAAGGATGATGTGTATCCCCAAGTCTATTTGTTGTTGAAATTGGCTCTACTTTTGCCCGTTGCTACTGCAACTGTTGAAAGGACATTTTTAGCCATAAATATCGTGAAGAATGAACTCCGTAACCAAATGGGAGATGAATGGATTAATGACTGTTTAGTAACATACATTGAGCGTGATATTTTTGTAATTATTAAAAATGATGCTATATCATGCAACAATTTTAAGTAATGAAACCTCGAAAAATGTTATTATAAATAATATTTGAGGATTGTTTAGTTTTGTAAGTTATTTTATGAAATTTTTATTTGTAAGAATTTTTTTTTTTGAGTTTGACCCCACTGAACAATCCGTCTGGATCCGCCCCTGAATTAATATTATGAATTTTTAACTTTTTTATTTTAGAGATTATGTTATTAATTTTTTTTAATTAGAGGATTAAATTCTTAATTTTTTCCCACTTTGATGATTATTTTCTTAATTTTTTTAATTAAGAGAATAAAATTTTAATTTTTTTTATTATGTCTAATTTATAGTACCACGTCAGAAATCGATAACATGGCAGCGAAACGTGGTTAAAAAAAATGTTTATGTATAATATTGAGTCTCATTTTAATATTAACTCCATTAATTTCTTATACCAAAAAGGGTAAATATAAGATTATTATTAATTTTTTTTAAAAAAATTAATACATTACAAACTCGATCAACTTAAAAAATCGTCAATAATCAGTATAATGATAAATATTTTAAAATGTATAAATGAGTCACTAATTAAAATCTTGTTATTTCATAATCATCAATAATTAATATAATGACAATTTCATCCTTTTGATATAAAAAATTAAGGCCTAAATATAGATTAATACCATGAACTTTATGTTTATTTCATAATTATCAATAATCAATATAATTAGTTTTTTATACCAAAAGGGTAAAATTGTCATTAAATTTAATTTAAAAATTAATATTGGTATTATATTTACCTTTTTTGGTATAAAAATTTAATTGAATAAATATTAAAATGAGACTCAATATTACACAAAAGTATTTTTTTTAGTAACGAGTCATTGTAATGTCATCAAATTTCTGATGTGACACTATCAATTAGACGTAATTAGAAAAAATTAAAAGTTTAATCTTTTAATTAAAAAAAATTGAGAAAACAATCTTTAAAGTGGAAAAAATTAAAAGTTTAATCTCCTAATTAAAAAAAATGAAAAAAAAATTTCCAAAGTGGAAAAAAAGTTTAATCCATATTTAGACCTTCTTTAAATAAATTTAAATTAAAAATAAATTTTTTTAAGAGTACGTTTAATAACTCTTCAAAAGTATTTTTAAAGAGTATAAATGATTCAGAAATACTTTTGATAAAATATAAAACTTCTACTTTCGGGTAAAATACTTTTATAAAGCATAAGGAATTACCCTTAAATTATTAAAATCTCATATATACCACACACTTAACTTAAATTTATCATTGATATTTATAAAAACACGTTTATAATTATGTAATCAAATATTGATTTAATTTTTTTTATAAAAATATTTGTTTAAAGCTCAAAAGTTATAAATTTAAAAATATTTTATCTCATTACATCACACCGTACACTTAAAAATTTTAAAAATCTTTACAATAATAAATGCATATTTAAAACAAAAATATAAGATACTACCACCACATTGAGGTAAGAGTAATGCTATTATTACATAAAATTGCCACTCACATACACTTAGGATTGTGCACCATATCCGAGTTTTTCGGACCAAACCGAACCGGCCGGTTCGATATAAAAAAATCGGTACAATTTTGGTACAAAAAAATCGGTATATATATTGGTTTTTTGGTACCGATTTCGGTACGGCCTATTTATGGTTCGGTTTTACCGAACCGGACCGATATATACCGGTTTTCTAATTTTTATTATTATTAATAAATAATTAATAATAATAATAAATTAATGATTATAAAAATAAAAATAATATTAATATTAATATTAATATTAATAATAATAATAATAACAATAATAACAATAATAATAATAATAATAATAAAATAATAAAAATAAAAATAATAATTATATTAATTTTCGATAAAAATAGTAAACCGATTCAATATACCGGTCCAACCGATATCAGTATCGGTACCGAAATTTGGCTAATTTCGGTATTGATTCGGTTCGGGCCGATTTTTACCGGTTGTATACCACTACATACACTCACATATATATCAGTATGACTCACATAATTTGCTCTGCATGAGATCATACCAATATGTATGTGAACGATTTTTATGTGATAATAAACTTATTATTAAGTTAAGGGTTAAGTTCAGATGACCACTTGGGGTTTGAGCGGTTTCCCACTTAACCACCTGTAGTCAGTAAAGCTACATTTAGACTCCCGGCCTTTTGAGTTGAAGTGAAAACATTACTTTTTCCATCCAACTTAACTGTACGTGTACCTCAGACGCCAAAAGCGCGTGAAAAGAGACTGAAATGGTAAAAAAAAATTTGTTAAATGTCCGAAATACCCCTCTTGGCTTTTATCATTTTGTTCTTCCCATTTCACCTCCATCGCAGATGAGATTGAAGGCTACCTTATCATCGATTCTCGCTTTAAGGAAATGAAATCGACCGAGCGCGCTAGGGTTAGAGCTGAAGCCGGATATCATTGAAGAAACATATATAAATTTTCTTCGATCATCATCTGTAGCTAAATCTGCAGCAATTTCCAGCTGAATCTGTAAATTATTTTCAGATCAATTCAGTTTTTGTGCAGATCTAAGAAGATTTGTGACTGAACTCATGGGAGAGAGTGGGGTGGACTGAAAAATGGTGGAAAGAAGGGGCCAATATTAATATTGGTGGTGAATAGACCCATAGTGTGAACCTTTTCTCTACTTGCTTCACTTCTCTGCAACACCAATATTGGGGATCGACAGAGCCCTAAAGTACAAACCCCCAACACTGTTCGTACAACACCAATATTTCTGTAGCAGCTAGAGATCATTCTTTCAATTTTATGTCCAACTCATTTTAGGGCTTTAAAACTTTTGGGCAGTGCTCTTTTTGGGGTAAGAGAGTATAAAGTAGTTGTTAAACAGGGTCTTGTTGAGAAACGGGTTTCAAAGAGTGGTACTGAAGAACTAGTTCGCGATGAAAAGAAAATCGATTCGAAGATAGAGGAGATTGAGAAGGAAATTAGCCGATTGTCATCGTGATTATTGTCGGAGGGCGTAGGGTTATGAGTATGGGGCCATCGGAGATTATTGGCAGAGCTAAACCGCGACAATTAGGTAAGCTAGAGATCACCCCTGTTGTTATTGTTAATGTATATATCGAACACCCGTTGCCCAGCTTGAACAGAGTCATTGAGCTCAAGAAAGTAAAGGTAGAGATCATACTCATAGAATCCAGTATCTAAGTTATCGTGTATGAATTGCAAAAGCTCTGGATGGGTTAGAGCTGTTTGTAGCACTTGGATAGGAGGTAATATTGTGCTAGTATTGGAGATGGCCATGTTGGCCATGGATAATGATGTGTAATTACTGGGATGATCTGGTTCTTATAGTACTTTGGTACGCAACAAAAGTATGGAATTTACTATAGATTTCTTTGTGTCATAGGCCCCCTCAGGTGTCATTGACCAATTTGCTATTGTAGCACTTGGCAGTAAGCTTTTGAAGGTATTTTACAACATAACATTTTTGCAAGTACATTTCCTTTTATTTGGTAGTCAAATTGGTGATGGTACATTGATTATTGATCAGGTAATGGTGCTATAGAATGAGGATAGTGGATTTGTGCAGATGATGGTGGTGGTTTGAGAAAAAGAAATGCATTTGTGGAGAAGAAATCATTTTCCTTGCTTGAGATAGTTGAACTGAGGTTTATAAGAGATACTCTGAATTCTTATGTCTCTGGATTTGGCAATTAATTTACAATGATAGTCATACATTACGATTCTTCTCAAATCCTTATCTCTCTGGTTGCTCTGTTTTATAAGAGATGTTTTATAAGAGATGTATGTTTCTTTCTATTTGCTCTTCTTTCCCTTGATGGACTGTAATTTTTTGGACATTTCCATTTTGCTATATGAAGATTGACCAGTTTTGATTTCATCACCTCAATTTTAAATTTAGCTTCTGGATGTTAAGATGAGGAATTATGTGTGTTTTAAAGTCATTGAAACAGAGTAGGTGTTTTAAAGTGAGGATAATTAAGTATTTAGCCAAATAAAATAACATAGTTAAGACGGAAAATACTTTTTCACTTTAACTCAAAAAGTCGGGTGTTTAAATGTAGCTTTACTGACTATAGGTGATTAAGTGAAAAACCGCCTAAACCCCAGGTGATCATCTGAACTTAACCCTTAAGTTAATAATAATTAATAACTCGATGTAAAACTTCATAAAAAAGCAAATCTTGAAAAAGATAATTAATATGTAAACTTGTAACCGCTCTGATCTCCTCTTTCTCTCTCTCTCTCTCTCTCTATATATATATATATATATATATATATATATATATATAACTATAAATTATAAAGAATCATCAGGCATCAGCTATCTTTTATAAAGACCATCCCTCTTTTTTTTCTCTCCTAAAAAATCATGGGTTTGAGATTACAGAGATTTTATTCTGCCTCAATTGGTAGTATTATGATTATTGTTTCATGTTGTTTTTGGTCAGCAAATGCAGAGCAGAAAAACTACAGCTGCAATATTTATGAGGGCAGCTGGGTCTATGATGAAACTTAGCCTCTTTATGAGTCGTCGGAATGTCCCCATATTCGGCAGGAATTCGACTGCCGGAAAAATGGTCGGCCGGATAGCCGCTACCTGAATTATAGATGGCAGCCCAGCAACTGTGATTTGCCAAGGTACATCTCTCTCTCCCTCGCTTACTGCAATGAGTTTATAAAACGGAAGACATTGTTATGCCAAAATAAAATTAATTAATTTTTGAATTCTAACTTATAAGTGATTTATATGTGAACTAATTTAACATCAAATGTGAATTGCGGTTAATACGGAATTAAAAAAATAACCACTTCTTTATTAATACTTTTTATTCTATATATTCATATGCGTAGATATTTAATATTAATATAATTTAATAAGAATAATGATCATATACAGCTATACAATCGGTTAAAATTATGTCTTTTTGGCATATTTATTTTTGATTTCTTATTTGGGAGGACATAAACTGTTTTTTTTATTAAAAAAATCTGCTAAACGACGTATTATTGACTGACTGTACACAAATAAAACAAACAC
This sequence comes from Panax japonicus, assembly GCA_020205505.1. Classification (NCBI taxonomy): domain Eukaryota; kingdom Viridiplantae; phylum Streptophyta; class Magnoliopsida; order Apiales; family Araliaceae; genus Panax; species Panax japonicus. Next base: position 7,261 of record JAINUV010001094.1, read on the forward strand.
TGTGTATGACCATATTACCCTAATTAAATAAGGGGAGCGATCCATAGCATCTATATGCTATGGGATAAAAAGTGGCATATAGCCTCTAATCCGTACGTTTTATAGATGAAAGGCTGGGATTAGAAGTTACAACTACCCGTCCGCTAGTATTACTAGCGGATGTAATTAAAGATCATGGGTCCGCTAGTATTACTAGCGGATAGAAGACAGTCCGCTTGACCACCTGCTAAAAAAACTTATCTTTCTCTCTGTCAAGCATTACGTTTTCAACTTCTTATAATTCTACACTCACTCTCACGAACACGTACTATCTCTCTCTCTCTCTCCCTCTCTCTAAAAAGCAGGCATGCAGGCGGCAGCTAGCCATGATAGAAAGTCTCTGAAAATAAAATATACACAACCCATCATCAAATGGGACCCTATGACTCCTCCATTTCCACCAGAACCACTAGTACTGGCAGCTCCTCATCATGCGCCGCCGCCAAACTACCTGTTCCTATGGATGGTCATCTCTCCGGAGCTAGCTATAACGTTAGGTCTTCCGACCTACGTCAAGTAGCTCAGCGACTCGAGCGCCTCGAAACAGTCATGGTCAACGCCCCCTCTGATAATATTTCACACCTCGCCAACGACGTCGTTCTCTACAACCCTTCTGACCTCTCCTCCTGGGTTGACTCCCTGCTCTCCGGATTCAACCAACCCGCATCCGATCTATCCACCATCTCAGACCTCAGTTACATTGACGCCGTCGTGGACCCCTTACTAAGTTCTCAGCTGCCGTGGAACGACCACCATGCACCGTCGCTTCATCGTGAAAATTCCCAGCAAACCGTTGTAACCGCGATGGAGGAAGATTACAGTATTCGGTTGGTCCACGGGTTGATGACGTGTGCCGAGACTGTCCAACGTGGCGACTTATCAATGGTTGTTGCATTGATTGAGGATTTACAAAACTTGTTGACTCGTGTAAACAGTGAATTTGGTTTTGGCAAAGTGGCTGGCTATTTCATCGACGCGTTGAGCCGCCGAATTTTCAAGCCGCAAGGAAAACCTTCTGCCGGCTCGGCTTTTGAGAATGAGATACTATACCACCATTTCTACGAAGCTTGCCCATACTTGAAATTCGCTCATTTCACTGCAAATCAAGCCATTTAAGTATGTAGGGCTCTATGCGGATGTTAAGCACCGTCTTCTATCCGCTAGTACTACTAGCGGACTATATGCACCTACTGTCTTCTATCCGCTAGTAATACTAGCGGACCCATGTTCTTTTGGCTGAAAAATATCACTCACGAGGGGCATAAGGGTCCGGAATTTTTATTAATTACATCCGCTAGTAATACTAGCGGACTGGTAGTTGTAACTTCTAATCTCAGCCTTTCATCTATAAAACGTACACGGATTAGAAGCTATATGTCACTTTTTATCCCATAGCGTATAGATGCTATGGATCACTCCCCATTAAATAATTTATTGGTATATATAACAACATTCATTTTGATATGGAACAAAAAGGAGTACGGTCTCATTACCAAAATTAGAGATATATTTTGACATTTTAAAATTATTTTGTGAAATCTATCCGCTCTTGCAGTCCACCAAAGCTCAAAAAAGAGAATTCAAAAGTTTAAATTTTGATTTTATTAAAATTTTAAAAAAATATATGATTATTAGTACTTTTTACTGCTTGTTCACAGTTTCTTTAGTTGTTTAAATTACAATTAAATATATTTTTTTATTATTTATTTTAAGATTTCTTGAATTAACTCAAATAAATCAAAATATTGATTAGGAGATAAAATTATTTAATTACTATAAAAACAAATGAAAATCAATGCTATCCATTTTGTTTGTAATTTCTTTTTTTGGAAGGAACCTACTGCTACTATCTTATTTTAAATTTTTAATGTGTACTAGAAACCTCCTCGCTCAATGTGACCAATCTGAAAAGAAGATGGTGTTCATATCATACGGAGTAGATCAAAGTATTAATTATTATGTTTAAATCAAACAGCAAAGAATCCCAGAAAGCCACATGGGGGGAGGGGGGTGTCTAAGTACAGTCTATTTCATCCAGCCACAGATCTAGAAGCGGGGAAAGAAAGATTTTGCACTTTTGTTTTGGCCTTTGGGAGTCCCAAAAGGCTTTTGTTTTGCTGATGACTAAAATGGAAATTTTTATGAAGGAATTTATCATTTTGCGAAAATATGCTACATGATTTTATATGATAGGAAATCGCTATTTCGTAGTATAATTAATAGTGAAAATTATATATTTTTTAGCTTATTTTTGTACTACTTATTATATCCAGTGGCGAAGCCATAAACTTTTATTAGTTGGGTGAAAATTATTACTAAGTTAAAAAAATTTTGGTGGGGGTTCGGGGGCAGCGCCCCCGAGCCATTTTTTTAATAATATTTTATATTTTCGGGTATATATATTATATTACAATGAAAATATAATGAGTAATAATATATGTTATATATTCACTATATTGACTCATAATAGACTTTTTTAATCACACATGTTCATAAGTAAGTAATTCATTATTTATTTTTAAAAATAATATAAATTAGATTATTATTTAATTTTAAATATTATAGAGAGAGATACATTTATTGAAATGATATGAGTCATATGTGGTTAAAATTTGATTGATAAAATTATAAAATTTTAATTTGACCCCGTATAATAGAAATTTTATAAAATTTTAGTGGGGTCATTTTATATATAATATTTAAAATTTTTAAAATTTAACTTACATTAGAAAGTAAATTTTTTTGTGGGGTCGATTGACCCCACCCCAACCCCCACCCCCCACCCCCCACCCCCAACAAAATTTACGTGGCTGCGCTGTTGTCCTGCCTGCTATTAGATATTGTTATCATTTAATCATTATTTATTTATTTATAATTATTTTGTAATTAAATAAAATTACATAGATAATAATACATATGATGGGATAGTAAATGAGATAAGGAAGGATTGGGACAAGCATATTTAATTGAATTCATGTTGCACTAATAATTACATTTTGAGAGAAAAATTTACTAACTAGTAAAAATTTAAGAATGAAAATATCATAACAGAGAATTTCTAATTTTAATATTTGCTAAGATATGTTAATATATTTGTATATAAATATTGATATGTTTAATTGAAAAATATTGCAGATTTGATGGTAAGAATTTCTTACAGCGGTTAAAGGGAAAGAAGATCATGTTTATTGGGGACTCAGTAAGCCTCAATCAATGGCAATCACTTGTGTGTCTTATTCGTGCTGCGGTGCCTCATGAGTCAAATATAACACAATACACAAATGACTCAACTAATACTATTACATTCCAGGTATAATTTTCTTTACATTATATCCACTATTTTAAAAGAATAATAATCATAAGTATGTATAATAGTTGATTCTAGGCCGGTTCAAAACTTTTTAGGGGCTTTAAGCTAAATTTTAAATTGGGATTTTTTTAACCTTTCAATACTAAATTAAATTAATATCTATGATTTTTTTAAAAAAAATTAAAATTTCATTTTTCTTGCTCTTTTAGATGTAAAATTATTGTTCAAACTTGTATGATTCAATCATACAATCATAATGACTGTACTTGTAGCTACTGATTTTGCTAAGAAAATTTTTTTGAGCTTTTTTAATGGGTTCTAACATATATGAATTATTAAAATTTAGGGTCCTTTTAAATTTTGGGGCCTCAAGCCATTGCTTAAATGACTCAACTATTGGACCGGCCCTGATTGATTCAAAAGCTTAATTCATTAGAACTTGAGATTATTTACATACCGCTCACGCATTGTGTTAAATTATGTGGGATAAAATATGAATTTTATAAAATTTAGAGGAGTAAATAGAAAGATTTAAAAAATTAGTATTAAAAAAGATAAAATAGTAATATATATAAATGTTGCAGGGGCAAAAGAGTAATAAAAAAAGTGTGACACAAATACACCAAATTTGTGGAAGAAGTCTCATGGAGGCTTTATAATATAGATAGTGTTATAAAACTCTAGCGAAGTGTATAAAATATACTCTTATAATTGCTTTAATAATAATTTAGAGACAAGCAAGAGAGGATAAAATAAGAGAGAAAGAGGAGAAATTCTTTCAGAGGAATTTTCTATGTATTTTCATTAAACAGCACTGCCTTATATAGGCAAGCAGAAGAAAAGAAAAAGAAAGGAAAGGGGAGAGGAACTGATGACTCACGGGTGAGGAAAATAATTGAGGGAGAGAGAGTACTGAGTGATCCCTCCTGTTGAGGGAATCACTTTATAACACTTCCCCCAATTCCCTATGATAGAAGATTATGTCTTATTAAAAACCTTGTTAAGAAAACCCAGTGGAAAAAACTTAACGAAGGGAAAAAGAGTACATATCTTTTACATAAATATCTTTAATTGACTGCCGCGTTAAAACCTTGTCAGGAAAAACCCATTTGGATAAAAACCGTGACTAAGGAAAAAGAGTACAGTCTTCCCCTCAAAAGGAATTTATTACTCCTTGATGAAATGTTATCATAAGTCTTTCAATCGACACATTCCGATCCTTTTCTGAAGTTTTGCAAATGTTGCAGTTGGTAGCGACTTTGTGAATAAGTCAGCTAGATTATCACATGATCGAATTTGATGCACATCTATATCACCCTTCTTTTGTAGCTCATGTGTGAAGAAGAATTTAGGTGAAATGTGCTTTGTTCTATCTCCCTTGATGTATCCTCCTTTAAGTTGAGCAATGCATGCAGCGTTATCCTCATACAGAATTGTAGGAATGTCTTTGATTATTGGTAATCCACATGACTTTTGAATATGCTGAATAATTGATCTCAACCAAACACACTCTCTGCTTGCTTCATGTATAGCGAGAATTTCTGAGTGATTTGAAGATGTAGCTGCCATGGTTTGCTTTGTGGATTTCCAGGATATAGCCGTGTCACAATATGTAAATACATAACCTGTTTGTGATCTTCCATTGTGTGGATCTGATAAATATCCTGCATCGGCATATCCAACTAATTGCGACATTGAATTTCTTGGATAAAATAAACCAAGATCTATACTTCCACGGAGGTATCTAAATATGTGTTTGATCCCATCCCAATGTCTCTTAGTCGGAGAAGAACTGTATCTTGCTAACAAGTTGACAGCAAAAGTAATATCAGGTCATGTACAGTTTGCAAGATACATAAGAGCACCTATTGCACTTAAGTATGGAACTTCAGGTCCAAGAAATTCTTCCCCACTTTCTATAGGCCGAAATGGATCTTTATCAACCTCTAAAGATCGAACAACCATCGGGGTAGTCAGGGGTTGAGCTTTATCCATATAAAAATGACTAATAATCTTTTCAGCATATGTGGATCGATGAACAAAAATTCCAGACGCTAAATGCTCCACTTGTATTCCCAAACAGAATTTTGTCTGTCCAAGATCTTTCATTTCAAATTCATCTTTTAAATAAGTAGCAGTTCTTGTGAGTTCTTCAGGAGTACCTACAAGATTCAAATCATCCGCATATACTGCAATAATGGAAAATCCACTTTGTAATTTCTTAATAAAAACACATGGACATACTTGATCATTTATATATCCATCTTTTATTAAATAATCACTAAGTCTATTATACCACATACGACCAGACTGTTTCAACCCATACAATGAGCGTTGTAATTTGATTGAATATATGTGACGTGGCCTTTGTGATTCAGCCATTTTCAATCCTTTAGGGATTCTCATGTAAATCTCACTATCAAGTGAGCCATATAGGTATGCTGTTACAACATCCATCAGACGTGTTTCCAAACCTTCCATGGTTGCCATACCTATCAGAAAGCGAAAAATGACTCCATCCATTACTGGAGAGTATGTCTCCTGATAATCAATACCAGGTTTTTGTGAAAACCCTTGAGCTAAAAGTCGGGTTTTGTATCTCACAATTTCATTTTTCTCATTTTGCTTTCGTACAAATACCCATTTGTTTCTAACCGGGATTACACCCAGCGGTGTTTGGACTACTGATCCAAAAACTTCTCTTTTTAATAGAGATTGTAGCTCGGTTTGAATAGCATATTTCTATTTTGGCCAATCTTTTCTTTTCCGACATTCTTCCACGTTTTGTGGTTCAGGATCCGTGTCAGGAATCAAAGTAATATCTGATGCTATAGAGAAAGCAAATATATCGTCAATCATGACTTTGCTTCGATCCCATATTATCTCATCATGTACATAATTTATTGAGATCTCTTGGTGTTCATCTCTTATCCCTTCACTGAGATTTTGAACCTCTTCTGGGGCTATTCCCACTCTTGGAATATGTGCTTCTTCAGGAGCGATTTGTACCTCTTCTGGGGCTATTTCCACTCTTGGAATAAGTGCTACTTCTGGAGCGGGTATTCCTTCAGGGATTCCCTTATTTGCTTTTGATTTTCGTGGTACAGTGTCTTTTGCACCAACCGGTCTTCCACGCTTCTGGCGTGGTTTAGATTCTTCTATTACTTTATTCGTCAATTCTCTAGGAATTGATTTTTCAATAGGTATTTCTATCCTTGCTGGAGTATTCACTGCAGGTGTATGTGACTTTATTACTTTTCTAGTATCATTAAATGCATCTAGAAATTGATTTGCAATATTTTGTAAATGAATAATTCTTTGAACTTCAATTTCACATTGTCCTGTACGAGGATCAAGTGAATTTAAATCTGATGCATTCCATGATATTTCAGAGGGTTTTTTATTTAAAACTTTCCCTCCTCCTAATGTTGGAAATACAGATTCATTAAAATGACAATCTACATAATGTGCAGTAAAAACATCTCCAGTTAAAGGTTCAAGATATCTGATAATAGAAGGAGAATCAAAATCAACATAAATACATATTCTTCGTTGGGCTCCCATCTTAGTTCTTTGTGGAGGTACAATTGGAACATATACTGCACTTCCAAAAACTCGAAAGTGTGATATGTTAGGTATCTGTCCAAGAACTAACTGTAGAGGAGAAAATTTATTAAGAGCCATTGGTCTTACTCGAATGATGGCTGCAGCATGAAGAATTGCATGACCCCAAACTGAAATAGGTAAGTTAGCCCTTAATATTAATGGTCGTACAATTAGTTGAAGTCTTTTTATTAAAGATTCAGCTAAGCCATTTTGTGTATGAATATGAGGAACGGAATGCTCAATAAAAATTCCAATAGTCATACAAAAATCATTAAAAGTTATTGATGAAAATTCAGCTGTGTTATCAAGTCGAATTGACTTGATTGGATGATCCGAAAACTGAGCCCGTAACTTGATTATTTGAGCAAGAAGTTTTGAGGAGGCAAAATTTCGAGAAGAGAGAAGACAAACATGAGACCATCTAGTTGAAGCATCTATTAAAACCATGAAATATCGAAATGGGCCAGACAATGGATGAATAGGTCCACATATGTCTCCTTGAATTCTCTCTAGGAATTTTTGGGGCTTCTTTATAAACTTTTACTGGTGATGGTCGAACAATTAATTTTCCTCGAGAATACACAGCACAAGGAAATTCACTACTAGGAAAAACCCTTTTATCTTTGAGAGGATGACCAGTAGAATTTTCAATAATACGACGCATCATAGAAGTACCTGGATGACCGAGTCTTTCATGCCAAAGCATAAGGGATTTGGGATCTATGATTTTTGGAATAATAACATTATGAGACTCAATTGCTCTAATTCTCATAGTATATAATCCAGAAGAAATTGAATGAAGTTTTTCTAAGATATTCTTTTTTTCCAGAAATAGTAGAAGTAATGAGAAGATATTCATTATCATTCTCATTGGTTGTTTCAATGTGAAAACTATTTAGTCGAATATCTTTAAAACTAAGCAAATTTCTTCTTGATTTACTAGAATATAGAGCATCTTTGATAAAAACTTGTATCTCATTTGGTAGCAAGAAACTAGCTTTTCCAAATCCCTCGATTAAATTTGATGTGCCAGAGATAGTCCCTATATTTCCCTCAGCTTTGATCAGTTGTGAAAAATATTTCTCATTTCGAAGGATTGTATGAGTTGTTGCACTGTCTGCTAAACATATATCCTCCATTTCCATTAAAAAAAATGGTCTGACACATATAAAAACATAAATAAGAAAAGTTACATTTCAAATATAATTTTATTCATGAGAAATACATAACACATATAGAATGAAAACTAATAATATTATACATGCAAGGTGTTTAATTAAAACAAGAAATTAAACAATATCCCAAAAGATACTCTCAGAAGGTTCAACAATATCATCAACTTTTTCCTCATTGTTGGTCATTGGTGGATCATCAACAATATTCAATTGATGAATAACAAAGTTTGTTTCTGCCTCCATTACTTTGTTCTTTTGAGACTCCTGGAATAAATTAGCCAGATGCCTCGGCGTACGACAGGTACGCGACCAATGCCCATTCATCCCACATCTAAAACAAACATCTGGTTTGTTCTTTTTTTGCGTTGCATTTTCTTTATTTTTACCCGACTCAGACGCTTGCCACTTCTGGTGGCCTGAATTGTCGCGGTTCTGGAATTTGTTGTTGCGATAGCCTTGTTTATTCTTTCTTCCCCAAGGCTTCTTATTATATGACCATCTCTTGTCACGTTTATTTTGCTGGAATGACGTGCTATTAATATCCGGCAATGGAGTAGCACCCGTTGGCCGTACTTGATGGTTTTTCAACAACAATTCATTATTCTTTTCTGCAACAAGGAGGATAGACAACAATTCACTGAATTTTGTGAACTTACTCTGTCTATATTGTTGTGACAGAATCATGTTGGTGGGATGAAAAGTTGAGAATGTTTTTTCTAACATTTGGAATTCAGAAACTGGATCTCCGCACAAAGCCAAAGTAGAGGTTATTCTATAAACATTGGAACTATATTCCGTAATTGATTTGTAATCTTGTAGCCTTAAATTAAGCCACTCAAATTTGGCATTAGGGAGAACAACCAATTTTTGATGGTAAAATCTTTCCTTCAGTTATGTCCATAAAGACAAAGGATCTTTGACTGTCAAATACTCAGTCTTTAATCCTTCATCAATATGGTGACGAAGAAAAATTATGGCTTTTGCATTTTGTGCCGAAGTAGCTGTATTTCCTGATTCAATGGTCTTTTCTAACTCATTTGCACTAAGGTGCAATTCTGCATCAAGTGCCCAAGCCAAATAGTTGTCTCTAGAAATTTTCAAAATAGAAAAATCTATTTTTGCCAAGTTCGCCATCTATTCTGGGTTAAAACACAATTTTATTATTTATTAAAACAATAAATAATTGCATGTATGAAATATGAAAAAAAAATAAACTACGTCACGATCTCAAGTGGTAATAAAATACAAATATAAATATTCTTATATTTATATTATTAGCATATTATTTTAGTAAAAAGAATATGTAATCGTTAATGTATATATATACAATTATATATATATATATATATATATATATATATATATATATATATATATATATATATATATATATATATATATATATATATATAACTGCAAATGGATCTTCACCCGCCATGCGATAGAGATCGCAAAGACAAGTTATTCTTAACAGAATAATAAATACGGAATAATAAAGACGGAACCAGGTCCGGTGTAAAATACACAGACAGGATATTCCAACAGAATCGTAAATACAGAATAATAAAATGGAACCAGGTCCGGCGTATAGCACAGACAGGATATTCCGACATAATATTAAAGGCGATTATAAGAATAAAATTATATTATTGGTGGTATAGCCCAACCAATAGTATAATAATAAATTGCAAGAATTTAATTTTACCGTCTCAGTTGGTTAGAGCTTCGTGCTGATAACGTGTTATAAAACTCTAGTGAAGTGTATAAAATATACTCTTACAATTGCTTTAATAATAATTTAGAGACAAGCAAGAGAGGATAAAATAAGAGAGAAAGAGGAGAAATTCTTTCAGAGGAATTTTCTATGTATTTTCATTAAGCAGCACTGCCTTATATAGGCAAGCAGAAGAAAATAAAAAGAAAGGAAATGGGAGAGGAACTGATGACTCACGGGTGAGGAAAATAATTGAGGGAGAGAGAGTACTGAGTGATCCCTCCTGTTGAGGGAATCACTTTATAACAGATAGATAGTTTTTATTTTATTATTTTTTTCAATGTGCGACTTTAATCCGTTGTGAATTTCGAACATGGATACATGAAATGTAGGGCTAAGCAAGTAACCAAATTGGAACCGAAACCGCACCAAAAATCGCACGAACCGTACCAATTAAAATTGCATCAACGATTCCGGCGTATGTGGCGGTTTTAGGTGGGTTGAATAACCAAATTTACGGTTCCGGTTTGGTTACTAGCCAAAACCAAACCGCATAAAACCGAAACCGCACCATGTGTATGTATGTATGTATTATCTCTAGTAAATTCTAAAGTTACTTTTCACTTGAACACGCTCAGAGAAAACCCCAGTCTTGCATTGTCATTTTTTCACCAATTGAAAGAAGGTGTTAGAAGTTATAGAGTCAAAAATTAAGCAATTGGGTCTTGGAATTTTGAATTTGTGTGATGCGTTATTGGAGAGGCATATAGTTGAGGGGCTCGAGCACTTGATGCATTGGTTAATGTCAATGCTATAATTGTAATAGTCTAATAGATTATTTTTAGTCCTCCCTGCAATATATTTTATTCTATCTTCAGTATATACTTTTAATTTTTGGGAACTAGATAAACATTCTTGTTTGTTATCGAATATATGGTCTCTGTTATTTTATATAGGGCATATTTTAGTTTTAAAGCATGCTTGATATAATTCTCATTGTCGACTTTGTCACTAAATTAATTGCTCGATGTAAGTTTTATGTTAAATTTTATTGAAGGCTTAAACTTTTTTGTTGTTTCAATTGGTTTTGGAACCAAAACCGCACCAATTAAAACTGCACCTCACACTTTAAAACCGCACCGCACCAATCACAAGCGGTTTCGGGTGCGGTTTTGAATTCTTCAAACCGCACCTAAGCGATTTCGGGTGCGATTTGGACTTCAAACCGCACCAAACCGCACCATGCTCACCCCTAATGAAATGTGCAATTAAAAGTTAATAAATACTATTCCCTCCATCCCATGATAAAAAGTTCTTATTACTATTTTAGGTAATCTCATGTTAAATGTTCATTTTTTTAATAACAAAATTTTCACATATTTTCCTATTATACCCGTAGCATTAAATATCTCATACTTTTCTTATTCTAATTATCTCTCCATATTTAATGACATTATTATGGGTAATTTTGTCATTTTATTTATCTTCTTAATATGCGTGAAAAGTCTACCAGAACTTTTATCCTGGGACGGAGGGAGTACTTTTTTGCTTTAAAAATACAAGTCATTTTGAATTTAATTGGAGACATTTAATTTTAAAATTCAATCTCAATACAATTTTGAATATTATAGCATATCTAAAAAATAATAATTCTTCGGTTTGACGAAAAGAGTCATGTAAAAGAAACAAAAAGAGTTCCTATTTTTTAAATATAATTGGAGACATTTGTAAATTCAATGAATTATATTAATTTTAAATGTGAAAATGTACATTAAAAATTTAAAAAAAATCCTAATTATAAATAAATGAAATTTAACTAGGCACACTTAGAAGGGGGGTTGAATAAGTGTGGGAGCAATCTATGACCAATTTTTAAACTTTCGATCAAGCTATTAACTTCAAGCTACTATTTTGATTAATTCAGTTTGCTGAATTAATATAGTCTACTAAAATAACTAAATATCCTGTTGAATTTATAAAATACTTAGCTTTGAAGAATTATCTTAATATAACGCAAATATTCAAATTTTAATTATTAAAATAATTAAATGACTTACGTGAGTAATTAAAGTAAAACAAGCAGTAATATCAACACCAAGATTTTTACGTGGTTCAGCTATTACCCTCTATAATAATAGCCTAGTCCACGTCCAATACCAACTAGTATTGGATACTCAATTTATTTATATCTTTATAAATAAACACCGATGACAAAACAGATTCTTACAAAAATTAATTAACAATTAATTTCTCTTGAGCACTCTTGCTCCTTGTGCACCTATGCACTCTTCAAGCATCTTTGCTTCCTTGAACCTGTTTGTAAACTTTTTCTCTAATCCACTAGGATTAAAACTTTTATACTACACTTAGTCTAAAATAGAAATTCAATACAAATATAGAGGTCTATGATCAATGCAAGAATAATCAATTTAACACTTAAAGGCTCAACTATATGCAATGATCAATTAGCACAAAATAAATAAACAATTAATTTCTTACCAAATACCAGCTTAAATAATATCAGAAAATTAATTGCTTAGCTTCTCAAAGGTTGCACTGATAAAATCAATTTGCTCGATAATAACTGTGATAAGTGCAAGAAATATTTTCGTGAGTTTTCATTTTCCATCAATGAAAATACTAATTTATAGCCCACAATATATTACCGTTAATTAAGAGATATGTTCCGTTTAAGTTCAAATAATGAACCGGTATGATAATATCTTCGAGATAACTCACAACGGTAAAGAAATGAAAAACAATATTTATCCAGTTTAGCACATCAATCTCTTTGTTAGTTATTCAGTTTGGATAAATCAAAAGACCAATTAAACAAATAAACCACTAAACAACTTTGGCTTTATCTCTCCAAACTTTAAGTAGCATGCAACAACTAAAGTAATGTTTTGCATAAAAGGTGGTGTATGTCTATAAACAACTTTTTTCCAATAACCAATGTTTTTCTAAGTTCCAAGATAATCATTATCATTATTCCTTTAAAACCGTGCACTTAATGAAAGTAGTATGCACACAAGCCAATCATGTTTGATGATAAAGCATATACTTTGTAAACAATCTTATTCATTTATTAATAAAAATTATTAATTTATTAAAGGCTTTTAATTATCTACATGATGCTGTTTTATAATATGTGATAAACCCGTAGTTTTAAGCAATGCTTTTAGAATAATGATGATGATCATTCTAATGAGATCTAAATTCTTAGAAAGCTTAAAACTAAAATAGTTCCCAATCGTTGGATTACTAAATTGGGGATTAGTGAATCCAGATAGATTGGTACATACGTTGCTTGCTCATTGGATGAGGATGATTGATCTCATGATCATTTGTGTGGAGACACTAAAATAAGTATGTAGGTGCTTATTAGAGAATAAGTTCACTGAACGTGACTCGCTAAGGAATACCTAATGGAGTTTTACTTGCATGTCAATAGGAATTCCTGTAGTGATAGTAGTACAAGTGATCCTTGGACTTGAGATCATCATAGTATCTTGTGTATGATGAGTTATACTTTGACTTATTCCTTAAGACCCTTAGGGTATATCAAAGGGTATGCTTGGGTATAATAAGTTGTACATGGAGATAATGTATGATCAATAAAGAATCTACCACTTCTAGTAAAAGAAAAGAAATGTCCTATGTGATTCGATAAATGACAACTCAGTAGTCCTTGGCCAAGGCAGAATGAAATTAGAAAGGAGTTTCTAATTTGCATTATTTGGAGTTATGCATTTAAGAGTCGAAATACATATAATTAAATAAAATAAGACTTGACAGAAATTCCATGTCTTATATTTAATTGGGACATTGTATGGTGAAAGGATTGAATTGTACGATAACTATTTACTCAAAGGTTCTTTTATGATTAATGTTGAAATCTATATTATCTGGAAAGTCATTGATCGCTAGGGAGGCTTATCCCTATTGTAGAATAAATATTATTTATTTAAATAAATTAATATTTTAATTTATTTATTTAAATAAGATTAGAATTGTTCTAATTGATTTATTCACAACCGGTTTAATATGGAGAACCTAAAGGGTCACACCATAAAAGGAAGAATAATTATTTAAGAAGTTAATGACATAATCGTAATAATATGTTAAGTATATTTAATTTAATCTATGGTGATAGAATAAATTAAATAACTTAATATTTATTATTTAATATTTTAGAAATATTAAATATAAATTAATAAGAGGAGTCTTATTAATATTATTACAATTATTATTATTTTAATTTCTAAAAGAGTTTAGGAATTAATTTAATATAAGTACTCTCATTTATTCCTAATAGGATTAGGAGGGAAAATTAGTTAAATGAGTTTAATTAATTATCCCTAATAAGATTAGGGAGCCCATTTAATTAAAAGAGTTTAATTAAATAAATAATACCTTATTTTAAATAGGGTTACTTGATATCTTTATAAGAGGAGTCTTATATCAGATATCAAATGTACGTTATTCCAATTGTTGGAGAGTACGCTCCTTTTTCTATAGAGATAGAAAACTAGGGTTTGAGCCAAATATCCATCTTCTTGAATTCTTCTTCTTCTTCCTTGGTGGATCACCTCTAGAGGCCAAACACTTGGGTGGCTAACGTTGATCAAAGGAAGGAACCAAACCCGGTGGATTCAAGTTGAACGCGAAAGGATTGGAGGTGAACTTGTACCTGAGGAAGCTCGATCTTCAAGGGTATGGTTTTATTCTTTATCTTTTCGTTTAAATTAATAATTGCGCATAAAGGGTGATCCGAGTTTATGGTTTGTAAAAAATTTTAAAACTCTGATTTTCCACGCTTCCGCATAATTTTGTGCAATTTGATTGCGATCTTGAATGTTACAAACCTAACACTTACCATGTCAACCATCTTGTTACTAACCATGCTCATATATCCACGTATAGCATGCATTAAAAACATTTGTACTTGATAACATGTTTTAAAGTATTTAGGAAAACCTTTTTCAAAACTTTTAAAACATTTTTTATTTAAGACATATAGCAAAATGTAAATGATATGTCCTAGAGCCTTTAAATGAAAAATCAATTATTATGCAATTGACCTTACACTTTTGTTTCCTAGTAAAGAGAAATTCTTCACCCACTTGAATATTCCTTATCATCAGATACCTGAAATGTCATAAAACAATTTAGCATACAAATAATTCATCATCAAAACTTAAGGATAAAATATGACTAGGTCAACATTCTCCCCCTTTTTGATGATGACAACCAAAAATCTTTTAATTCCCATTAACTCCCCCTATGTTCATGCATACAATATAATTAGCTCCCCCTAAACTCATGCATCACTATCATTTCAGGAATCTTATAATAACTAACTGAAATTCAAAATTCAAATTCGATTTCAGTAAACTGAAATTTTAAACAACCCCTATTATCTAGGCATGTACTTGCAATCATGTTAGTTCAACACATATTATAAAGAATATCAAACTGCTAACATATCAATTAAAATTTAAACAAAAGTCTAGGTGAATCACAAATTAAAGTCTAAAGTCTTTTCAGCCTTAAAAAATAACCCAAAATTCTCCCCCTTTGTCATCAACCAAAAAGGGAAAGAGCCATCACTCGAGTTCTACCACTGCTGCACATTGTTCATCCCTCTTGGTGAAGTAAGGACGATGATGGGCACGGTGAATCCGTTCAGCAAGAGCAAAGTCAGTAGCAAACTGAGGAGGTCTTGGAATGAAATTTCCAGGGGGTAAGGACAAGTCAAGGAATTCGCCAATGTACTCAGCCAGCCAGTTACAATGAACCCATTCCGTGACTGTAGAATGTTTACGCTACATATGGAGCTTCGATCCCACATCATTGAAACGTGTAGACATAAACTCAGCCAATTCTCGAACCTGATTGCTAACAAACTTAATCTCCTAACTTAACTAACAGGAGTTCCGATTAAGTCTTCGCTGCATAACCTCTGCCAAAGCAATGGTTTGTAGTTTAAAATCTGCCTGTAAGTCAATAAACTCATCTTCAAGATTATTATACATTTTTTTAATCTCGGGAGCACCCAAAGGCAATTTGCCTTTCTCCAACATAGATATACGGGTGTTAAGGCCAGACATTTCAACTTACATTTTTTCTTGATTACTAAGCACCAGTTTCAACATATCAATAATTTCAGAAGAAGATTGAGTGGGGGGCTGAACAGGAGAGGATGGAATTGAGATTGGAGGAGCAGGATTTTCAGAATTAACACGAACAAACATTCCTTCAATTAAAAGAATACGCGACATTTTCAGGGACCCAACACTGATGGAATCAGTAATAGAAAAAAAATTCATTTTCAAACGAAACTTTAAAATGTTTAAATAGAGTAGTGAGAGTAGCACTGTAAGGCAAACAAGTCTTGGTTTTTCGCAAACATGTGGTCATGTGATGAAGCATCATTTGACACAAGTTAAAAGAAATACCTCTTAAAAGCATGGCAACAATTATCAAATCTTGATAGGTAAAATCCGCTCCTCCACCTAAACGAGGCAACAGATTGTATCTAACAAGATGATGGAGGACATAAGAAATAGGAGAGACATCCACTATTTTAGGAGTAAAAACATCATTCAATAAATTGTTGTTCATCACAATTTGTAACTATTCTAGAGGAGTAAATGGAAAATGAACAGCTCTTTTTTTGTAAAAAGGCACACCAGAAGATGGAATATTCAAAATACTACCAAAATCTACAACTGTAAAATATAACAATTTTCCTTTGACAAAAGTGGTATAAAAATCATCATGACATTCTAGATTTGTATAAAATTGTTGGACAAGTCTAGGGTATGCCACAGACGAAGGTAAAAGCATTGAAGAAATACCACAAGACTCAAACAGTGGTCTCAAAGCAGATTGTTGAAAATAGATCTGATCAACAGACTTTTCATAGACAAATTGTTTCGGAAAAATAACTGTTTTAAAACGCACCTCATATACATTACTTCGAAAGAAATTATCAGGAAGATCAGATGAGAGATTAGGGTTTACCGAAACCGGTGGGGGTCTAACCTCCGACTTAAAAAATGGAGTCATTGACTGACGTCGCCGAGAGGGTCCATTAGATTTTGGCAAAGAGGGATTGAAAAGAGATACATCAGAAGACGAAGAATCCACGTTCCCAGTCTCTGAAGACACAACCTTCTTCAGTTTCCTTTGTTTGTGAGATGGTCCGGAAGTCGATTGGGGAGGAACTGATGTCTGTTCGTCGTCAGAATCGAAAAGCGATCTCTTATGTGTACGAGCTCTCATGGTGAGTTCAGTGTGTGAGTGAAAAACAAGATGAAAAGATAAGTGAGTATCCGAAACTAGAACAGAAACAGAGTTAGAAAAAGTTGGAGAAGATGAGGAGTGAAGAGTACAGAATGAGATTTTAAACAGAAGGAAGGCGTACGCTCCCACATACTTACGTCTTTCACTGAACTCTGTCGACTTGTCATTTTAAGTTTCAAAAAATCATTATGAGATGCATGTACTCGTACGTCTCCCAATAAACCCTTCAGCTGTCCAGACTTTTTGGTAAAAGAAAATAATTATGATAGACTCCTTGATTCTCGCGTCCATGAATTAAGGAGTTAAGTAGGTGACGAACAATTTTTAAAACTCATAATTATCCGAATTAAATAATGAAATAGTCATGCAAGTTAGGATAACACATATTTGAAAATAAATTATGCATGACACATCCCAAGTCTCTTCGCAACATGCAAAATCTATCTTCACTTAATGGTTTTGTAAAAATATCTGCAATTTGATTTTCAATAGGAATAAAAATTAATTTTATAAAACCTTTGGACACATTATCACGTAAAAAATGATGTCTAACTTCAAATTATTTTGTACGTGAATGTAGCACAAGATTTTTGGATATATCTATAGCACTAGAATTATCACAATAGATAGGCACACAATCAGATAATTTGTCAAAATCACATAGAGTTTGTCTCATCTATAAAATCTGTGAACAACAACTTCCTGCAGCTAGGTATTCACCCTCAGTAGCTGAAAGAGCCACTGAGGTTTGCTTTTTACTATACCATGACACGAGACTTTGTCCCAAGAAAGTACAAGCACCACTCGTACTTTTTCTATCAATTTGACACCCTGCATAGTCAGCATCTGAATAGCCTATTAGTTCAAAATGATTGGAAATTGGATAAAATAACCCTAAGTTAATTGTACCACTTAAATATTTTAGAATTCTTTTAACAGCATTTAAGTGTGATTCTTTGGGTTTAACCTGAAATCTTGTACACAGACAAACACTATACATTATATCGGGTCTAGAAGCAGTTAAATATAGTAAGCATCCAATCATACCTTGATATTTTGTTATATCAACATCAATACCTTTCTCATCAGTGGTGAGCTTTATTGATGTGCTCATTGGTGTACCTTTCGAGTTAGATCCTTCAAATCCAAATCTCTTGAGTAGTTCTTTTGTCTATTTGGTTTGATGGATATAAATTCCTTCCTTTGTTTGCTTGATTTGTAGTCCCAAGAAGTAATTAAGCTCTCTCATTAAGCTCATGTCAAATTCTTTATGCATGCACTTGGAAAACCACTCACAAAGGAAATTATTAGTAGCACCAAATATTATATCATTTACATATATTTGAACAATAATAATATCGATATTTTTATGCTTAATAAACAATGCTGAATCTATTTTACCCCTAACAAACCCGTTTGATAAGAGATACTTACTCAACCTTTCGTACCAAGCCCTTGGAGCTTGTTTCAAGCCATAAAGAGCTTTCTGTAGCTTGTACACATGATTAGGATACTTTTCGTGTTCGAATCCAGGAGGTTGTTTTACATAGACCTCTTCATTAATGTATCCGTTGAGGAAAGCACTTTTTACATCCATTTGATGAAGTTAAAACTTTTTGTAACATGCAAAGGCTAGCAGAATTCGGATTGATTCCAGCCTTGCTACTGGTGCATAAGTTTCTTCATAGTCGAGCCTCTCCTGTTGGTTGTATCCTTGAGCTACCAACCTTGCTTTGTTATGAATGATTGTCCCGTGCTCATCAAGCTTGTTTTTGAAGACCCATTTAGTACCAATGATGGAAACATCTTTTGGAGGAGATATAAGTTCCCACACTTGGCATCTCTCAAATTGTTGAAGTTCTTCTTGCATTGCCAATAGCCAGTTCTCATCAAGTATTGCATCCTTTGCATTCTTTGGCTCAACCTGTGACAAAAATGCAGAGAATGCACAGTGATTTTGTAAACCTCTCCATGTGGTTATACCTTTATTGATATCTCCAATAATATTTTTTGGAGGATGATTCTTGATGTATCTAGCTGTTCTTGGCATTTGGATATTATGCATAACTTCATCTTGATCATTAGACTCATCTTCAGCATCCTGCAAATCTTCAGGTTCACGTTCATGCTGGTCATTCATTTTCGTTTGCTGAATTTGTTCATTCGGTCTCCTGGTTTGCTGAAATGTTGAATATCTCCAAATTTCATGCATCATCTTCACTTTCTTTTGGAAGATCATTGTTAGACTCATTGAAAGTGATATGAACAGATTCTTCTACACATGACTTTTTAATATTGAAAATGCGATAAGCCTTGCTATTTTGAGAATAACCAATAAATATTCCTTCATATGACTTAGCATCAAATTTTCCCAAATTATCACTTGTATATAAGATGAAGCATTTAGAACCAAATATTTTGAAATAACTTATGTTGGGAATTTTATTATTTAAAAGCTCATATGGTGTTTTCAAAATAATAGGACGAATGAGTACTCTATTTAACACATAGTAAGATGTACTTACTACTTCGGCCCAAAATTTCTTTGGAAGCTTACTTTCTTGTAATAGAGTTCTAGCTGTCTCTTGTAGAGTCCTATTCTTCCTTTCCACCACCCCATTTTGTTGAGGAGTCTTTGGTGCTGAGAATTCATGGCTAATACCTCTTTGATCAAAAAAGGTTATAAAATCTTTTTAAAATTCAGTGCCATGGTCACTTCTAATTCTAATGAGTTTGTAACTATATTTTGTTTCAAGTTTTCTTATTAATCTTTCAAACTCTTTAAATGCTCTATCCTTAGTTCTCAAGAATAATACCCATGTATATCTAAAAAAATTATCAACTATTACAAATGCATAAAATTTACCATTAATACTAGAATGTCTTTCTGGTTCAAATAAATTAAGATGAAGTAGTTGTAAAGGAGAAGAGGTTGATACCATGTTGTTTGCCGTAAATGATGTTCTTACTTGTTTCTCGAGTTGGCAAGGAACACAAATTCTCTTCTTTTCATATTTTATTCTCGGCAATCCTTTGACAAGATTCTTTGAGGATAATTTCTTGATTAAATCCATGTGAACATGCCCCATCCTCTTGTGCCACAAATTAGCCTCAATCTTGTACAGATGCTAGACATAATTCTTCATCCTGTTGCTCAAAATCAATAGTATATATATTTCCTTCTCTTTGTGCAACTAGAGTAATATTGTTAGAACCATGAGAAATAGTGCATTTTTCTTTATCAAAACTAACTTGGTGACCATTATCCATTAATTAAATGATACGAATAAGATTAAATTCAAGTCTATTAACGAGGTGTACATTATCAATATTTACCTTACCATTTCCTATTTTACCTTTTCTGATTATCTCGCAGGTTCGATTATCTCCAAATGTAACTGTACCATTTTTCTTCTTGATTTTTAACTCCACAAACTTTGTTTTGTCACCAGTCATGTGACGAGAACATCCGCTATCAAGAATTCATTTTTGAGATGGAACTCTTGCTTTTAAACATACCTGTCAAGAAAAGATAATTCATCTTTTTGGTACCCATATCTTTTTGGGTCCATTTATGTTAGTAGCAAGTAAATCACTCTTGTTAATCCATAACTTTTAACCTTATTTCGTTTCTTAAAGCAGTTTATATCTAAATGACATTTAATACCACAATGTTTGCAAGTTGTGAAAGGAGAGCAATAATTTAAACTAAAACGTGATTTTGAGTTTAACATCTTCATATTACTCTTTTTATGCATAGAATTAATACCAATTCATTGTCTTTCAAAACTAGGTCTTTGTTTTCTTAATATGACATTTAGATTTTCTTCACCTTGAACAAATTTAGCAAGAGATTATTTTAGTGAGTCTATTTCTTTTTGAAGTTCATTATTAAGACATGTTTTAATAAGAAATTTATCACTAAAAGCATCGATACACACATCTCTCATTTTTAACTCATTAGTCAATTTTTGGACTTCATTATTTAAGAATTTCACCTTATTGAAAAGTATTTTATTAAAGTTGTCTAAATAATCAATCTTTGCAATCAAAACCTTTTCTTCTTGACATGTGGATTCCTTTTCAATTTCTTTTTTTTCATCTATTAGTGAATCTACTTCTTCCATTAATGTACTAACTAATCCTTTTAAGCATGCATTCTTTTCTCTTAACTTCTTGTTTTCTTGTTCTAAAGAATTTAGTTCATTAGGAGATACCTGATTCGATTCACCTTCAACTCCTATGAAACATACTTGTGCTGTAACACCCCCATACCTATACTCCCGTGGTATCTGGTATGGTGTTTACAGAGAATTAACATAATGCATTTAAATCTATACACCCATGGTATCTGATTAAAATATTACATTAGATAGAGGGACTATCAGATATAATTCCCATAGATTCAAGATTCACAGTATCCCATAACAGATGGTAATTCTCAAGAGAAATATTACTGTGTTTGGATACCCTCACTTGAATATATGAACTGTATCCGTGACTAGAGTCTATCTATCCAAAATTTAGAGTATCAGTAATAACATGAATAGTCCATATTACCAATACCCTTACCCAGATGTATAGTCTATGTCATGCGATTATATACTATCGTATCGATAGTAACCATCTATCTAAAATTCAGAGTATTAATAACAACATGAACAGTCCATGCTATTAACACCCTTACTCGGATAAATAGTTCCCAAGGATCTCAACTAGAATAGAAGACATCTTACTTTACATCTACATATGTAAGAAAACACGGTTGCGGAAATAAAAGATGTTATATATATCATAATATTATGATTCGATTACAAAATTCTCATAACAAGTTCTTATTACAAGGTATTCATACATGTAAGAATATAATCTAATCTATGTAGGGACGCTTCCCTTTATCTACTCCAGATGTTCCAGGATTATCATCTAAAACTACAAAGGGAATAATTTGCAAGGGTGATCTATGACATGCTCAGCAAGTTGTATATTTATAACAATATAGGATTTGAAGAATTATAACAATTCAAATTTCGACTGATAGTTGTTACCATTTCTGGATTTCTAATTCCAACTAGTTCTGGAATTTTTTTATCCTTTCAGTTAGTCACAAAGACATAGAAATTTTGTTCAGATATGAGATAGGGGATCAGCCTATTCAACATCCTAAGAGTATGCATATCACCTACAGTACTCAATTACACTTGTAATTTACTGTCAATATATTCATTTACTACACTTTGCTCCCATACGGGATACTCAACTTCAGTATAGGATTGTCTTACCAAAATAATTTGGCTTGACACAACAGTTTATGCTCAATTAACAATATCATATGAATAAATAATTCATTTCTTAGTCATGCTGGAACTATAGTAATAACCTTTCAATAATAGGTAATTCAACATAGGTGTATTATATCAACAGTATAGCAAGATAGAATCTTGTTCAGCGAATAAACAGGGTTGATAAATTTTGCATAAGTAATAAATTGGGTATAGAAGACTTGCCTGAGTATAGATCAGTCAAGTTATACTATTCGAACGTTATTAAGTACCTATGACGTTCAAGAATATAAATCTAACACGTTAGTATTGATAACAATACTCAAATAAAACATTTATTTAATACTGGGTTAGATTTAATAGGGTTTGACTTTTAATACCATTGATAAATGAACTAAATTTTATTTATAAAATTTGGTTATATTTTTAAATAATTTTGTTATCCTTATAATATATTTAAGAAGGTTTGAAGTATTTTTAAAATATTTATTTATCCTTTAAATGATTTTTAAACCATTTATCTCTATTTATAAGTAATTTATATTTACTAAAATTTTATAAAAATATTATTTAATATTATTAAATAATTTATAATCATTTATTATGATTTTTATTTTAATAATAATATTTTTACATAATTATTTAGTATTTAAAATTAATTATTCTGATTACTTTATTAATAAGTTAATTATAAATAATATCTAAATAAAATAAAATAATTATTACATTTTTGTAGAAACATCAGAAATAATTTATAATAATTTAATATAAATATTTAAAACTGTTTTTATTAATTATTTCTAATTTTTTTATAATTTATTTCTAAAAAATAATTTCTGTCCGTCGCTAAAGCTCTACAGTGACAGAAAGTGTCGCTTTAGGTGTTCTTGAGTTTCTGGGCAGCCGTTGCTCGTGGTCGAGTGGCTAGTTTGACCATTAAATAAATCGGTATTGGTAATGATTTTAGGTTAGATCAAGTATTGATGTAGTACTCATGTAATAGTACAAGATCAAGCAATAAACAGGCTTTAATCTATATCTAACAAGAAATTATAAAGATTTAAAGTTACTGTCAGAGCTGTTCTTGGGTTTTTGGGTAACCCAGAACAGTGGTCAAGGCCGATCAATGATTTTGTGGCTTGAATAACTTTGATTCGGTGTATTAGATGTATGTTTTGTTTGTTATAACATGTAGTTTATATACCAGGGTACATACATATAACATTAACATGAACAAATCGTAATTCTATGATATCTATTTATGATGGTCAAAGTACAGCTAACAACTGTTCTTCGTGTTCTTCCGTTTTCTGGAAAACCCAGAAAACTCGGTCATGCTCGGTCAACTAGTTTGGACCAATAATTCCGGTAATCCTATGAGTTGTTTGTTCGATTGAAGATCATAGATATGTAGTATGTATACCAGAGTACCAATATATAACAAAAACATAAACAATTAACAATCAGAAGATGATTAAATAGGTCGGTCAAAGTAGCCGGTTCAACTGCTCTTGAGCTTTCTGGGCAACCCAGAAAACCAACTTTCGTGAACGGTTAACCCGCTTTGACTGATTATATCTTGGAATCTATGGTTCATCTGAACCTGTTTTCTTTTCCAGATTAAAGACCTACTTACAGGCTACAAATATCAATCGATTAACAGACCAAAACATAAACACATATGAATCGAAAAGCCCTGACATTCGGCTGTCAGACCATTTTTTTCAAAATTCCCAGATTTCATAAAACGCTTAATTAAGGCATCTAGATGTTATGAAAACGTGGTCTACCACTCTAGCATACTTTCTAACATCCTAATACAATATTCTAAACATCTAAACAACAAATCTAACATAAGATCAAAGAGAAATTTATGAACTAGGGTTTGCACATTTTCTTGAGAAATTTATGATTCTAGCTTCTGATCTTGTTGCTGATAACACCTAGGCTTGATATGATAGGTTTATAAGTGTATCTAGGCTTTGAGAATTCGTGGGTTTGCTCAGCCCTAAGGTTCCTATTTATAGAATTTTCCAACTTGGCTTTTTGGCCATTTTTTCACCTACTTGTCTCCATAAATTTCTGATCTGCGACTCTTCTGATGCTTGGGAGTTTGGAAGCATGTCATGTGATGTTTTGAAACTTGTAATGGTGACTCCCAACCTACTTGTGAGATAGTTGATTAAGTTAGTGACTTAATTAGGCTTATATATTCACTAATCTTGATTAGGGTTTTGTTTCTAATGATTAGGAATGTTAAGTAATGTTAATTAGTACCTAATAGAAGTTTACTAACCATGATTAAGTGTTAACATAAGCTAATTAGAGTTAGATTAGCTAATTAGGGTTTAATTAACAAATTAGGGTTAGGGTTTTGCTAATTAGGGTTTACTCACTAATCCTAACAAGCACGACAGAGTTTTGTCAGTGTAAGCACGACAAAGCAACTTGTCAAAATAATTTTACCGAAAAGTCCGATTATGAAAAAAAATTAAGCACGAGGTGTCAAACACGATGTTTTTCGGATAAAAATTCATTTGGTCAATTTTGTCAAACCAAGTATATAATAACACGTAACACATTCAGAATAGAGAAATTTTATTTATATAACGGGATTTACACCTACGAGTCCTATTAGGGTTTTGGGTTTTTACGTTCACCCCTACTAATAAGAATTTCGTCCTCGAAATTACAGTACATGTCAAGTAAATAATTGAGGATAATTCTCGCGCATTTTATCTTCAAGCTCCCATGTAGCTTCTTCAACGTTCTGATTTTTCCATATTACTTTAACCGATGCTATCACTTTATTACGGAGGACTTCCTCTTTACGGTCGACGATCTACACATGTTCTTCTACATAAGAAAGATTTTCTTCAATTTGGATAGGTTCATAATTTATAACGTGTTTATAATCAGGTTTGTATGGTCGTAAAACGGACACATGAAACACATTATGAATTTAGGTTTAACTCAGATGGTAGTGTTATTTCATAAACAACTTCACCAATTCTTCTCAAAATTTCAAAAGGTCCAATGAACCTCGGACTTAGTTTTCCCTTCTTGCCAAAACGTATCTTGCCCTTCCAAGGAGATACTTTTAAGAATACATGGCTTCCTACGCTAAAATTTCGTTGTTGACGATGTGGATCAGCATATTTTCTTTGTCGATCTTGAGATGCTTGCAATCGTTGACGTATGATTCTGATAGTTTCAGCGGTTTGTTGAATTATTTTCGGTCCTAACATTTGTCTTTCCCCGACTTCATCCCAACACATAGGCGTTCTATATTTTCTTCCATATAAGGCTTCATAGGGTGGCATACCTATGCTAGCATGATAACTATTGTTGTAGGCGAATTCGACTAAAGGTAACTGGTCTTCCAAACTTCCTTTGAAGTCTATGACACATTTTCTCAACATATCCTCTAATGTTTGTATAGTTCTCTCACTCTGTCCATCAGTTTGAGGATGATAAGTTGTACTTAGTCTTAACTGTGTTCCTAAATTTTCCTGAAGACTCTTCCAAAATTTGAAGTAAAACGTGGATCTCGGTCAGATACTATGGAAACAGGTACTCCATGCCTAGAGATAATTTCATGGATATATAATTTGGCAAGGTGATCCAGGTTATGAGTAATTTTAATAGGTAAAAAGTGAGCGAATTTAGTTAAACGGTCAACTATTACCCAAATGGCATTATGGAATTTTTGTGTAGTTGGAAGGCCCACTATAAAGTCCATGGTTATATGTTCCCACTTCCACTCAGGAATTGGTAAGAGTTAAAGTAAACCACTTGGCTTTTGATGTTCTGCCTTAACCCTTTGACACGTGAGACATTTACTTACCCATTCAGCTATTTCCCTTTTCATGTTCGACCTTTGGTTGATTCCCACCAATAATTAGCTTCACCTTTCAAGAAGAAAGTTGCAAAAGTTGTCTTCTGGTTATTACTAAAATTGGTTACTAGGAAGAATTTTTCTATCTAAGAAATCCAAATTTGTGCATCTATAGGTTCTAATGTACCTTTAAATTCAGGCGGTCCAACTAATTTAAAGTCTTTAAAGGATGTATTTTGGTTTACAGGTCTGTTTATTACTCCTAACATCATATCTACTAACTGTTGAGTAGAATTATCCTCATTATTCATTTCTCTTTGGGGTCTTCTGGTTGGTGGCATGATTCTATAAAACAACAACAAAGATTCACATAAGATTCTTAGATAACCAAAACATATTGTTTATTTATAACTCACAGTCTTATAACAACTTTAAACATACTAGTATATTACACAGTACTTATCACAATACAAACTTTGAATGCTTCTTAATTGTACTAATATAAAGCATCCAACATCCTATGCTACTCTCTAGAATTTATTGATATCATTAAAGGAATCCTGGATCATGTGACAAACCACAGATCGATCGATAAGCAGTTTTCTTCTCCTCTACTGGATATCGAGTTACACGACGCTGCAAATCATTAAAAGTATCTCGAACTCCCAGAGATGTTTTAAGAAGTCTTGACTGAATTTCCCTCCTGCTCCTATGTGCATGGTGCAGTTGTACTTTCAGTTGATGGCTATGACTTCTTTCATCCATTAGCATACATTCAGCTATATCTGCCCTAAACTTCATCTTATTGTTCTCACATTCTGTTGTCTGCAGCAGTGATGCCATTGCCTCATCATGCTCATCTATTCTCATTAGTTGTCTAGCTACTGGATCTTCTTCAGCATCAAGTAGTTGTTGATCATGAAGCAATTCTTCTTCTGCATCACTAGCTATAAAAGACTCTATTTGCGATGGATTGATTACTCTTTCTTCAGCTTTGGAGTTGGCCATCTATAAAAGAAAACTCTATAAATACTGGTATAAAGGTTTACACAACATACATATTTTAATGTTATATTTTATATGTCTTTTACAAATTTTTACGGACTCGAAGACTATATACTAAGAAAACTCTTCCGTATATCTATAGCTTTAACAGCTCTGATACCAAAATTGTAACACCCCCATACCTATACTCTCGTGGTATCTGGTATGGTCTTTACAGAGAATTAACATAATGCATTTAAATCTATACACCCATGGTATCTGATTAAAATATTACATTAGATAGAGGGACTATCAGATATAATTCCCATAGATTCAAGATTCACAGTATCCCATAACAGATGGTAATTCTCAAGAGAAATATTACTGTGTTTGGATACCCTCACTTGAATATATGAACTGTATCCGTGACTAGAGTCTATCTATCCGAAATTCAGAGTATCAGTAATAACATGAATAGTCCATATTACCAATACCCTCACCTAGATGTATAGTCTATGTCATGCGATTATATACTATCGTATCGATAGTAACCATCTATCTAAAATTCAGAGTATTAATAACAACATGAACAGTCCATGCTATTAACACCATCACTCAGATAAATAGTTCCCAAGGATCTCAACTAGAATAGAAGACATCTTACTTTACATCTACATATGTAAGAAAACACGGTTGCGGAAATAAAAGATGTTATATATATCATAATATTATGATTCGATTACAAAATTCTCATAACAAGTTCTTATTACAAGGTATTCATACATGTAAGAATATAATCTAATCTATGTAGGGACGCTTCCCTTTATCTACTCCAGATGTTCCAGGATTATCATCTAAAACTACAAAGGGAATAATTTGCAAGGGTGATCTATGACATGCTCAGCAAGTTGTATATTTATAACAATATAGGATTTGAAGAATTATAACAATTCAAATTTTGACTGATAGTTGTTACCATTTCTGGATTTCTAATTCCAACTAGTTCTGGAATTTTTTTATCCTTTCAGTTAGTCACAAAGACATAGAAATTTTGTTCAGATATGAGATATGGGATCAGCCTATTCAACATCCTAAGAGTATGCATATCACCTACAGTGCTCAATTACACTTGTAATTTACTGTCAATATATTCATTTACTACACTTTGCTCCCATACGGGATATTCAACTTCAGTATAGGATTGTCTTACCAAAATAATTTGGCTTGACACAACAGTTTATGCTCAATTAACAATATCATATGAATAAATAATTCATTTCTTAGTCATGCTGGAACTATAGTAATAACCTTTCAATAATAGGTAATTCAACATAGGTGTATTATATCAACAGTATAGCAAGATAAAATCTTGTTCAGCGAATAAATAGGGATGATAAATTTTGCATAAGTAATAAATTGGGTATAGAAGACTTGCCTGAGCGTAGATCAGTCAAGTTATACTATTCGAACGTTATTAAGTACCTATGACGTTCAAGAATATAAATCTAACACGTTAGTATTGATAACAATACTCAAATAAAACATTTATTTAATACTGTGTTAGATTTAATAGGGTTTGTTATTTAATACCATTGATAAATGAACTAAATTTTATTTATAAAATTTGGTTATATTTTTAAATAATTTTATTATCCTTATAATATATTTTAGAAGGTTTGAAGTATTTTTAAAATATTTATTTATCCTTTAAATGATTTTTAAACCATTTATCTCTATTTATAAGTAATTTATATTTACTAAAATTTTATAAAAATATTATTTAATATTATTAAATAATTTATAATCATTTATTATGATTTTTATTTTAATAATAATATTTTTACATAATTATTTAGTATTTAAAAGTAATTATTCTAATTACTTTATTAATAAGTTAATTATAAATAATATCTAAATAAAATAAAATAATTATTACATTTTTGTAGAAACATCAGAAATAATTTATAATAATTTAATATAATTTTTAAAATTATTTTTAATAATTATTTCTAAATTTTTTTATAATTTACTTCTAAAAAATAATTTCAGTACGTCGCTAAAGCTCTACAGTGACAGAAAGTGTCGCTTTAGGTGTTCTTGAGTTTCTGGGCAGCCGTTGCTCGTGGTCGAGTGGCTAGTTTGACCATTAAATAACTCGGTATTGGTAATGATTTTCGGTTAGATCAAGTATTGATGTTGTAGTACTCATGTAATTGTACAAGATCAAGCAATAAACAGGCTTTAATCTACATCTAACAAGAAATTATAAAGATTTAAAGTTACTGTCAGAGCTGTTCTTGGATTTCTGGGTAACCCATAACAGTGGTCAAAGTCGATCAATGATTTTGTGGCTTGAATAACTTTGATTCGGTGTATTAGATGTATGTTTTGTTTGTTGTAACATGTAGTCTATATACCAGGGTACATACATATAACATTAACATGAACAAATCGTAATTCTATGATCTCTATTTATGATGGTCAAAGTACAGCTAACAACTGTTCTTCGTGTTCTTCCGTTTTCTGGAAAACCCAGAAAACTCGGTCATGCTCGGTCAACTAGTTTGGACCAATAATTCCGGTAATCCTATGAGTTGTTTGTTCGATTGAAGATCATAGATATGTAGTATGTATACCAGAGTACCAATTTATAACAAAAACATAAACAATTAACAATCAGCAGATGATTAAATAGGTCGGTCAAAGTAGCCGGTTCAACTGTTCTTGAGATTTCTGGGCAACCCAGAAAACCAACTTTCGTGAACGGTTAACCCACTTTGACTGATTATATCTTGGAATCTATGGTTCATCTGAACCTGTTTTCTTTTCCAGATTAAAGACCTACTTACAGGCTACAAATATCAATCGATTAACAGACCAAAACATAAACACATATGAATCGAAAAGCCCTGACATTCGGCTGTCAGACCATTTTTTTCAAAATTCCCAGATTTCATAAAACGCTTAATTAAGGCATCTAGATGTTATGAAAACGTTTTCTACCACTCTAGCATACTTTCTAATATCCTAATACAATATTCTAAACATCTAAACAACAAATCTAACATAAGATCAAAGAGAAATTTATGAACTAGGGTTTGTACCTTTTCTTGAGAAATTTATGATTCTAGCTTCTGATCTTTTTGCTGATAACACCTAGGCTTGATATGGTAGGTTTATAAGTGTATCTAGGCTTTGAGAATTCGTGGGTTTGCTCAGCCCTAAGGTTCCTATTTATAGAATTTTCCAACTTGGCTTTTTGGTCATTTTTTCACCTACTTGCCTCCATAAAGATCTGATCTGTGACTCTTCTGATGCTTGGGAGTTTGGAAGCATGTCATGTGATGTTTTGAAACTTGTAATGGTGACTCCCAACCTACTTGTGAGCTAATTGATTAAGTTAGTAACTTAATTAGGCTTATATCTTCACTAATCTTGATTAGGGTTTTGTTTCTAATGATTAGGAATGTTAAGTAATGTTAATTAGTACCTAATAGAAGTTTACTAACCATGATTAAGTGTTAACATAAGATAATTAGAGTTAGATTAGCTAATTAGGGTTTAATTAACAAATTAGGGTTAGAGTTTTGCTAATTAGGGTTAGGGTTTTGCTAATTAAGGTTTACTCACTAATCCTAACAAGCACGACAAAGAGTTTTGTCAGTGTAAGCACGACAAATTAACTTGTCAAAATAATTTTACTGAGAAGTCCGATTATGAAAAAAAAAATTAAGCACTAGGTCAAGCACGACGTTTTTCTGATAAAAATTCATTTGGACAATTTTTTCAAACCAAGTATATAATAACACGTAACACATTCAGAACAAATAAATTTTATTTATATAACGGGATTTACACGTACGAGTCCTATTAGGGTTTTGGGTTTTTTATATGTGCTATCTCATCTTTAGCATCGATCTCCACTTCAGATTCTTCATCAGTCCAAGTAATAAAGGCTTTATTCTTCTTGTTGTCTTTGTAGTTTGTCTTCCCTTTATTTTTTATTTGAAAATAGTCTTTCTTGAAGTGACCAGGACGTCCACATTCGAAGCACGTTTCTTCAGTTCGCTTTCCTTTGACTTTATTAGAATTGAAAGTATATCTCCTCTTATTTTTCTTTTGTAGTAACCCCTTGAGTTTCCTTGACATCATAGCTATTTCTTCATTGGAGTTGTCATCAAGTTCCTCCTCATTATCTGTAGTAAGAGCTAAGACCTTTCTTCGAGGAGTTTCCTCCTCATCATCATATCTCTTTAACTGAAGTTCATATTCTTTTAGTTCACCAAACAAGGTTAAAGTATCCATGGAAGAAATAGTAGCAGAATCTTGAAGAGTAGTGATTTTAAAAGCAAACCTTTTGGGTATAGCCCGAAGCAACTTACGGTTGATCTCACTTTGAGGAATAATCTTGTCCAGCAATTTCAAGGAGTTTATAAGGACTAGAAATCTTGCTTGAGCTAGCTTGATGGTTTCATCTTTTTCGAGCTTGAACATTTCATAATCGTGCATAAGGCTTAGCTTGACTTCTCGTACTTTTGAAGTACCTTCATGACTTACCACTAAAGTATCCCACATCTTTTTGGCAGTGTTGTATTAAGAGACTTTATCTATCTCGGATTGTACCATTCCGCTAAGAAGTGTGTTCATAGCCTTTGAATCATATGAGACCATGTAGATTTCAGTTGAATCCATTTCTAGCAGAATCTTTGGTGTCCCATCATCTCTTCGTGGAACAACTTGTCCGTTCTCCACAACCCACCATTCCTCTCTTTTAAGATAGATCCTCATTCAGAATTTTCAGAAGTTGTAATTTTCTGTGCCAAACAGCAAAGGAGGTCTATTGGTTAATTGACCTTTTTGATTGTTGTTCCCAAACTGTGCCATGTCAGAATCTTTCCCTACAAGTCACCTTTAAGACCAAGATAAGTAGAGCCAAGCTTTGACCAAATGAAATTTAACTAGTCACACTTAGAAGGGGGGTTGAATAAGCGTGGGAGCAATCTATGACCAATTTTTAAACTTTAGATCAAGCTATTAACTTCAAGCTACTTTTTTGATTAATTCAGTTTGCTGACTTAATATAGTCTACTGAAATAACTAAATATCCTGTTGAATTTATAAAATACTTAGTGTTGAAGAATTATCTTAATATAATGCAAATATTCAAATTTTAATTATTAAAATAATTAAATGAATTACGTGAGTAATTAAAGTAAAACAAGCAGTAATATCAACATTAAGATTTTTTACGTGGTTCAGCTATTACCCTTTATAATAATAGCCTAGTCCATGTCCAATACCAACTAATATTGTAGACTCACTTTATTTATATCTTTCTAAATAAACACCGATTATGTAATAACCCATTTTTTATAATTTAATATTAATTAATTTTTTTATACAATTGTATTTAAATAAAAAAAGGTAAATTATTTTTTCCCTCTTTTCTTCCTTGTTTTGTGTGGAAAATTAAAGTCTTTTAGTAAATAATTAAATAACTGATTAAATTAAAATTGAGAAAGATATTTTTTTTAAAGTCTTGTGGTAAAATCATTCAGAGCAAGAAGCTACTTGGGAGATAGAGAAGTCTATTCGAGCGAAGTATCCGCATCTTTTTGATAATTAGCTACGTTCATTCTTTTGATTCCGGGGACGGAATCCTTTTTAAAACACATTGATTACCTCACCCTTAAAAAGGATTCCGTCCCTGGAATCAAAAGAATGAACGTAGCTAATTATCAAAAAGATGCGGATACTTCGCTCAAATAGACTTCTCTGTTTTCCAAGTAGCTTCCCGCTCTGAATGATTTTACCACAAGACTTTAAAAAAAAAAAAAATTATCTTCCTCAATTTTAATTTAATCAGTTATTTAATTATTTACTAAAAGACTTTAATTTTCCACACAAAACAAGGAAGAAAAGAGGGAACAAATCATTTACCTTTTTTTATTTAAATACAATTGTATAAAAAAATTAATTAATATTTAATTATAAAAAAAATGGTTTATTACATTTTTCACTCCTTAAAAATAATTCCGTCCTCGAAATTCAAATAAGCTACAGAAAAAATAAATAAATTTAGTTACGACGTAGCGTCGCCATTTGTAACGATCAACGCGGAAAAGTCATCGGTCCACGTAATTATCAATGTACTTGTAAAAGATTCGTCAGCTACCGTGTCAAGCCTTGGTAAGGTTCTTCATGTTGCATCAAATTAGATCACATGATCCACCGTTTGTGCGGCCCGTCGCTAATATCTTGAGTTTAATTCTTGTAAACGTACTCTTCGAAACATAATTCAAAATCACAAAAATTTTCTTCATCTAAATACGATTCAAATTCCTAAAATATTTAAAATTATCCTTAATTCGTAAAATGTTTATATTCCACACATGACAAAGATTTAACAAATTATTTTTGTTTTATTTTACATAAATTCATACAAAACTCTAAAGACATCAGATAAACAAAACAACTATGCAAACTATATTACCAACTCTCCCCAAGTCCTTAAGAGCTTCAAAATATATCATCCTCACTTTGAACTATTCATCAAATAATATTACACCAAAGAATTTACTACTAATATCTCTTTATCACCAACTCTCCTAAGTCCTTAAGAGTTTCAAAATATCATAACCTCAAATCAAAATAGTTCTCAAATATTATTACACCAAAAATATATTACTACTAAGATCTCTCCATCATCATACCAAACTCCAAATCATATATCCTACTATCTGAATAAGCAAACTATAGCTTTCAAAATCTCTTAAGATATATTGGATTCATCACTTATTATATATCTAATCAGTCAATAAATCAATCATTCTCTTAGTGCAAACCTTAACTCAAAAATTTCAAAATTTCAAAATCTCATCTTACTATCATAAAGAAATTTCATATAAAATAATTTCAATATCTTACTAGAATAACTGAAAAGTCTAGAATAACCAGAAAGTTGATTTACTCCAAAAGATTAATCTTATTACCTCAAATCTCTACAACTCCTCAAAATTACAAGAGATCCTCAGTATTTAATAGCTTTCACTTTATCATAATATCCCACCGATACACATACCTCAAATTATCCACAAACTTAACAAAATTTAAAGCATAACCCAAATCAAATCAAATTCTAAATTCTAAATTCTAAGATCTCATAATAACTGATACCTGACATAACTCTAACAAATAATTCTTCAATATAAAATATTCGTTGATATAAGTACTCATATCATAAGCGCATATCATATAAGATCGTTTCTTATCTGCACAAAGTATAGATTTATTCACCTCAATGATTCAATCACAATTATTAACTAATATCATTGCTCCAAACGCATAACAATGATAATCTTAACAAATTATCTCACCTTTCTCAAATCAACTACAACTCGAAAAGTGGAGGACACTTCGTCAGAATCAAGACCAACCAAACAGAGAACATAATCGAGTCGAACTCCTACGTCTACCCAGTGATTTACCCCCAACTCACAGGTCAAACCTAAATAGGTTTTCTACAAGAAAGAACCTAAGCTTTGATACCATCTCTATAACACCCCCTTCCCAAAAAGGAAAGGGAAGTAACGTGCAAAGCACAACAAACCTCAAAATAAATAAACAGAGCACTAACAACCTCAAAATATTAATAGTGGTGATCCAATAATAAAGTAATAAGTACAATTCTCCAAATTGAGTCAAAATAATCAAAACTTAAAATTTGAATCAACCTAAATGGTCAAAGGCAAAACTCTCATCACACTAGCTCTGAATCACCCCTGCAAACCTGCCGGAAGAAAAATATAGCATGAGCCAATTTTCCAGTACGGATACAGATATACAACTGATATACGAAAATAACTGAGAGAAAATAATGAACAAGCTTCAAGTGCAAATATGAACGAAAATACAATATCCAAAGATCTGAATGGAATATAGTTGAATATACATAATTGACGAAACCAATAAAAGAATAAAGAAAATAACGACTGAAGTAACTAACTCAATGACTTGAACTGAACAGAAACCATTAAAACTAATCCAATAAAATAATAGGCTTGAAAATAAATGGCTGGAGTTTAATTCATACCGAATGAGCTCAGAAATATATCCTGCCACACAGGCAAGTCAAACTTATGCCACACAGGCAACCAAAATAATGTCACACAGGCAAATAATACATTGGACCGCGAATCCAAATGTATGCAAATCGGATAGTGTGTTTGGCACAACATCACCAATCCACAGAACAGAAAACTAGGGTTAACCCATACGCCTCCCACAACAAAACGCCAAATGGACCACTTCCTCCGGAGCCCAAAACGGAGACGCCGTGGACTAATCACACCGCTATGGAAAGTGTCATGCCTCTCCTGCCAAGACGACATGCATGTGGTACCCCCATAGGTGGTTGTAGCTCAGGTATACCTTATGGTATATTCTAACAAAAATACCATGTCACAACACATGCGACATAATACCAACAAAAGGGTTCTCTATGTACATGTTAAACCAAATCAAATTATAGTCACAAGGTTCCAAAAGAAGGTAACAACATGTACCGCTCTACAATTATCAAAAATAAATACTAAACATGATAACCTAATTCAAAGAGTACAAATACGAGTCATGTGTATCAACTCCAAAATGAAACTAATATATTTATTTCACATGAAACAATTATGTGAAATCATAACATAATTCGAAATAAGGAAATAAACGGACAAATCACATTTAACAAGAGTATCACTGAAAGAGTACGGAATTCGTACTTGATACTTCCAACCCATTTATAGCACACTACACAAAGTCCTACCCTCAAGTGTCAACGATATCAAATACGAAACGTTATTCACCACCTAAACATATTCACCTCAAATTAAATATAATCCAACTCATAAACTCCAAAATAATTCGCAATTCATTCAAGGTACATTTAATCATCGCTTTAAAATCAATTATTAATACTCCAAAATTTATATACTAAGTATAACTCTTTTAATTCTTTTCGTTCAATTTAAATAATTTAATAAGATTTTATTACAAATCCAATCATTAATAACATAATACTATTAAATTTATTACCAAGTAAATTTTATACTATTATCAACAAGATTAATTAATTTAAACTAATATACATAACTTTCAATTCAATTCGCTAATTCGGTTTGTAAGCTTCATAGTCAAATATTTATTAAAATATAATATATGTATATATATAACTCCTAATCAATGTCTACAATCAAACTTGATGACTATATATATACATAATAACATGATATATGCCATGTATTGTAAAAGTATAACAAAATGCATATATAATATATATATATATATATATATATATATAATAATATATATTATATATATATATATATATATATTCGGTCAGGATCAAGAACATTTTCCTTAAATAGCATTCCGGCTTAATAGCATTCTTTTATTAAAATTACGTCGTTTTGGAGGGACGCTGGTGGCATTTTTATAAATACGCGATGACATTGATTTACAAAAATGTCATCGCGTCCCTCCAAAACGACGTAGTTTAATAAAAGAATGTTATTTAAGGTGGAATGCTATTTAAGAAAAAATGCTTTTGATCCTTACCGTATATATAATATATATAACTACTTACAGAATGCATATACAATATATATATACTACTTACGGAAAGCATATATATATATACTAACAGAATGCATATAGTATATGTATATAAACACATATCAGAAATCCAAGTAAAACATGGGTATATAAACACATATCAGAAATCCAAGTAACACATGGTGCACAATTTACAGATTCGGTCAAACTTGTGCCACTTCAATGAATTAATTAATAGTGAGTTAAAATCTCATGATACAATTATAAATACCTTAAAAGAATTCACTCACTCTTCCTCCTGCAAACAATCTTCCGAGTATGCAATTGTATTTTTTTTTGCAGCCGCTGTTTCGTGGTTTCCCTTTTTACCAGAAGAATAAAATAGCGTATAATGTTTAGTGTTCAAGTTTTTATTATTCATTTATTAAAATTAACCAATTATAAATTAGACCCACTTAGTTTTAAGGCCCAAACTAAATAATCATTTAATTATTAAAGTCCACATTAATTAAATACAATTTTTGACCCAACCAAAAGACGAAGTCCAATCAATGTGTTTTAAAATATGAAATTAAAAGTCATTTATCTTTTTTTTCTGGGTATTACAGATTACAAAACAGATTCTTACAAAAATTAATTAACAATTAATTTCTATTGAGCACTCTTGCTCCTTGTGCACCTATGCACTCTTCAAGCACCTTTACTTCCTTGAACCTGTTTGTAAATTTTTTTCTCTAATCCACTAGGATTAAAATCTTTAGACTACACTTAGTCTAAAATAAAATTCAATACAAATATAGAGGTCTATGATCAATGCAAGAATAATCAATTTAACACTTAAAGGCTCAACTATATGCAACGATCAATTAGCACAAAATAAATAAACAATTAATTTCTTACCAAATACCAACTCAAATAATATCAGAAAATTAATTGCTTAGCTTCTCAATAGTTGCACTGATAAAATCAATTTGCTCGATAATAAACGTGATAAGTGCTAGAAATATTTTCGTGAGTTGTCATTTTCCATCAATCGAAAATACTAATTTATAGCCCACAATATATTACCATTAATTAAGAGATATGTTCTGTTAAAGTTCAAATAATCAACCGGTATGATAATATGTGACAACCCGAAAATTTGGGCAATTTATTAAAATCTTAAATGATTGATTTAAGGTCGAATATTAGACCTAGATAGAAAATAAGTGTATGCGTATGGTGTTATTGGGATTGAATTTTGAGGATTTCAAAATTCGGTGAAGGATATAGGTGAATTATTCTGGATTAAGGATTTATGTG
The DNA here is from genome assembly GCA_020205505.1 of Panax japonicus. Taxonomy (NCBI): domain Eukaryota; kingdom Viridiplantae; phylum Streptophyta; class Magnoliopsida; order Apiales; family Araliaceae; genus Panax; species Panax japonicus. Next base: position 45,428 of record JAINUV010001094.1, read on the forward strand.
ATTAGATTCTGTGTTTATGGTTAATGATGTGTTCAGAATGCGGTTAAGGGTCAAGGGTGACCAGATAAATTATATCTGTAACAAAACCCTAAGAATATATTAAGAGCGACATCGTTCAGTTAGAAACCCTAACGTCTAATAAGAAACTTAGAAATCGGTTCTGGAAACCCTAGTTTCAGTTCCGGGAAATTCGAAACCCTAATTCGGTGAATGAAACCCTAAATTGGGAACTTAATGGCATAAGTGTAAATAATTAAAAGATTAATTAGGGTTAATCTTAACAATTGATTCCAAAACCCTAATTCCAAATTTAAAACCCTAATGTCAGATCTGAAAACACTAGTTTTAGATCCTGTTAAAGTTAAGCCCTAATCTGGGAATATAACGGAGAATTTTAATGCTTAAGTGCTATAATTAAGTATTAATTAGGGTAATGGTTAATTTATTTACAAACCCTAATTTCAAATTTTTGGAACCCTAATTGTTCCGTCAGAAACCCTAAGTTGTTCAGTGGTGGAATTAATTGCTAAAATTAGCAATGCTAATTAGGAAACCCTAATCCTAATTATTTCAATTAATGAGTAATTAGAAAACTCTAATCTAATTACGAGATTAAAATTAGAAAATTAATTTTTCTATTTGAAACCCTAATTAGCGGTTTATAAACCCTAATGACCATTTTTGAACCCTAATTGTTCAGTGGTGGATTAAAATGCTATAATTGCAATGTTGATTAGGAAATATAAATTCTAATTGTTAAGTTATTAGAAACCCTAATCTAATTAGGAAATCTAAATTCAAAAATTTAAATATTATTCTATTCAAAACCTAAAATGTGGTTTTGAAATATAATGTACAATTGTGATCCTAAGTGCTAAATTAGCAATTTTAGTTAGGATAAAATGGTCCTAATTAGAAAATAATGATTCATGATTAGAAAATTACAAATAATTAGAAGGTCCTAATTATAGTTTAGAAATCAAAAGTTTTCTATTTTAAAATTTAATTAGAAAATTTTGGAAATTCAAGTTGCTAAAAATTTGAGGATTTAAACTTAAACCCAAATTTGTCCAAATCATAAATCTTAGTATGCTCAAACCCTAAATCCTAAGGGTTTCATCAAATTCCAAAATCTAGAACAAAAGGGAAATGACCATAATGCCCTTATTGCATTATTTAGGTGATTGCTTGCAAATTTGGCCAAGACTTTAGTGGTTCACCAACCCTAAGCCTAACTAGCCTAGCATGTGCCTAAAAATTAAATGTAATCTCAGAACTCAGCTCCCAAGCAATCCAAATACATGAATCAAACTTTGTATAAAAGGTTTTGGAGAGAGAAATGTCACAAAAACTTAGCCAATTTCATTTCTTGTTCTTACCAACTCTCTCTCTCACCAAACCCACGAAATATATAGCCAAATCAGTTCAAAGATCCAGCCCCACGTTGATCACAACAGATCAGAAGGCAGAATTGAGAAATCAAAGCCAAAAAGGTATAATTTCTCTAATTTTTGGAAATCCTTCAATTCGAGGTTAATTGTTGCAATTGATTGTGAAAGTAGTGTTAATAGGTGTCAATTGATGTTCTGGGTTGTTAAAATCCATGACCCATAACATCAAAGTGCACGAAATTTAAAATTTTACAAAAATCTGGAAATGGGTAAAAATTGTGATTTTTCAGTCAAATGTCTAGGGCTTATAGATCCGTGTGTGTTACAATTTTTTGATTTCTAAAACTTTTAAAATGTTGCCTGACATGAGGTCTTTAAGTTGCAAAAAGAATCAGGCTAGATCACGTTTAGATCAAACGCTACTAAGCGGTCAAACCACGTTGACCGATCTGATAAAATCACGAACCCAGAAACCGTTAAGGCAGTGGTCCGTGTCCTAGTTGACCAGCTGTATCTTGTTCATTATTTGATATTTTGGTGGTATTTTGCTTTATAGTTGTAGTTCTACATGTTATCTACAACTTGTAATTTATAGACCTATAAATGTTTGCACGATCAGAAAGTTATTAGCGTTAAAGTAGGAACCTAGGCTGCTCTTCAAATCTGGAAAACCCAGAATTGAAGAACAAGCCTGGCCTCATTTTTTGGAAGCATGGATCTTGCTATTATGTTATTTTTTTAGCTATGAAATGAAGTTTTTAATTGTATACTACAGGAGTACTACAAGCTGAAAG
>JAINUV010001013.1:0-57493 GCA_020205505.1 Panax japonicus
ATGTTAAATGTCTACTTTCCTTTAATAACTAAACTTTTACACATTTTTTCCTATTATGTTTGTAGCATTAAATATTTCATACTTTTCTTATTCTAATTCTCTCTCCATATTTAATAAGTATGGAGAGAATATTTTGAATTGAATAGCTAAAACGTCACTCTCTCACTTATATTGAAAATAATTAATGACATATTATTATGGATAATTTTGTCATTTTATTTCTTTTCTTAATATGCGTGAAAAATTCACCAAAACTTTTATCTTTGAACGGAGGGAGTAGTTAGACTCTGATTATTTATTAGTACTAGAATTCAAACTTAAGGCTAAAAATGTCTACTTACCAAGTTAAGGTTTTGTGGAGATAAGCCTAACCCAATTAAAGAGAAAAATAAATCCAACACAAGGGGATGGTTACAAGACCAACCACTAGGAAGGTGGGCTGAAATTCCATTCGAAGACATGAAAATCTAGTCATGTCTTGCCGTGTGCTCCGCCTCCAATTCAGCTTTTATATATATATATATATATATATATATATATATATGTGTGTGTGTGTGTGTGTGTGTGTGTGTTTGTTTTTGTTTTTGTGTGTGTGTGTGTGACGCTCCCAAAATAGGTATACATCACCTATTCTGAGTCGCCAAATACATGGTACAGAATACAAAAATAATCTTTAATATACAACAAGAGAGCTGTGAGTTTTAATACAACTATTGTTTTCTAGACAATATTCACTCTCAGAGTAAGTCCTCATTACAATTATTGTGACACTATTTAACAGAATAGTGAGGACTACTAATACTATCATCTGGACCGTCACTCCGTTCCTTGACTAGTCCCGGCGACGTTCTCATTTTCTGAAAAGAACAGTGAAAGAAAGGGTGAGCTCAACTAGCCCAGTAAGAAATATTATAACTAAGATAATGCAGAATAAATTATCATTAGTCTTCAACAGTGTTAAACTGATAAAATACAATAGACATCAAGTTTAACTGCAGCGGAACATTCAATCCATTAAAAGAGTCAAGTAGAGAATAAAATCTACTATCTTTTATGATTTAAAAGGTTTTTCATCACTTTTATCGTTGGGACTCAGCTTGATAAATAATCCACTTCATCCCTGCACTACGGCCAAGGATATTCATAAGTATTACAACCACAAATTATCCATGCACTACGGGTTAAGGATATTCGTGTATTCATCAATGGTCATGATCATGTCAACAACTGTCTTTCAATGCACTACGGGCCAATTAGGACTTTTACCATATCATTTATAATATTACGGTCATGATTACACCGAATAATCCTTGGTCATAATCATACCAAGTCCATCTATGCACTACAGGCCACATATGACTTTCAACAAAATATAAACATGAGGATGATGACAATTGTAAGACCCCAAATAATTAATAAATGAAATTTAATTTTCTCTAATTAATATTTTGAAATAGTAAGGGTTGATGTGATTAATATGGATAGTTATGAGTAAAATACGCAAATATTTCAAATAAGCAGGTGGTTATAAAATATTCGTTTGGTCGTGGAATATTCTCACTGTCGGGGAATATTCGTACGACGGCGCAGCCTTGTGTGGACCCCATAACGGAAAGCGGTTGGATGAAGAAAACGACAAATATAAGTTTTTTTAAAAATAACGACGTAGTTGTTACCGTTAATACTGTTAAAATACTCGGTAGTTAAAACACAGTAGCACACGGTATTGCACCAATTATTGATTCTTACGTAAGAAGACACTTCTCAATAATTATTATAGTAATTACTGTTTAGTATTTTGTTTTAAAAATGTTGCGTTGATATTTTATATTGCTGTTGTTTCAATAATTGTCATTACACAATATTTTCCATTATCGGAGCAATAATTCATATTATCTGAATAATATTAATGGATAACATTATTGGCAATGTCTAGAAAGTTCTGTCTAAGGAGAGGTTTAGTCACCTAATTGCGCGCCAGTAAGGAGAGATCCTTATTGGAAAGCCCCCTTTATCCTGGGAATTGTCTGGTTGTCAGTATCGTGATTCTGTAATATTATTTGTGAATAATTAATTATTAATTTATATGATGAGAAAAATATTAATTTTATAGATGGAGAAAATTTTTAATGTAACAATTGTTGAAAATTAATATTTTATCTTTTTCTGATAAAATAATTCATTTAAATATATTATTATATTTTAATAATATAATAATGATGATATTTTTATGATGAATGTGGGATATATGAGTATACGAGGAGAAAGAGTATTTTTGTTGCAATAAATGTTTAAAACATGTTAAACATGTCTGTGGACACATTTATTGACTGAAATTTGATTATAGCCTGTAAAATCGCCCGTTTATGGATTTCGGTCAATTTCTGTTTGGAATTTAGAAAAACTTCCTTCTGCAAAGTTGTAGAGAATTAAATTTCCTATAAAAACTAGTGTTATTCGAATTTTCTGATAAAAGGGTTATTTATTGTGAATTATTAAAGTTCCGGAGTTCCGAAATAATTGTTTTTTGGAAGTTTTAAATATTTATATTAACAAAAACATTTTTTTACATATGTGAGCCTCATTAATCACATGTTAAGTTGCTGAAATTGGAGGTCTAAGTGGGCATAGGAAAATTTTAATATATATTAATATTATATTAAATTTTTTGCTTTGGTGTTCTAAGCATTTTCCTATAAATAGGGTGCTTATGTTAGAATTGAAAATCACACCAGAAACTAAAGTTTTCTCTCTATATATTATCGAGCGTATTCTTGTGAGTTTTTTGAGTATTCTTTGAGTATTGTTATACGGTGCAAGTTCAAATCATAGCCAATATCCGGCGTTTCAACTAGAAGTATTATTCTTTCAAGGTAAGGGATATTATTTTTTTTTGTAATGATATTATTTCTTCAATATCATTATGCTGAAATATTGATCTGAAATTTTTATCAAATTTGAAACTTTTGGTGTTGGAGTTACTATTCACGTATACGGCACTAATCACGTATACGACACTATTTACGAATACGACACTATTCATCGAAAAATAAAAATTTTCCCTTTTCGTCTAAAATGTCTATTGTGGATACTAGCTTTGATTGTATCCATGTTTTGATCATTCTTGAATTTTACACTACTATGATTATTTTTGAGGTATTTTCTTGGACATGGATAAAACAAAGTACGAATCCTTAATCCTTAATCCTTGTCATTTTGTTTCACTGGATTCGTTTCTTTAAAAAATATTTTTCATCATCCTCAGTCTTAAATGATGATATTATTGAATATCTTTGGCCTGTAGTGCAAAGATGAATGATTTCTAATGAATATCTTTGGCCCGTAGTGCAAAGATGAACATGTGTTTAAATGAACATGACCAACTGATGAATATCTTTGGCCTGTAGTGCAAAGATGAATATTTGATTCAAGATGATTATTGATTGATGTTACAGGGATAAAATAATGATGATGGACTGTTAAATTCATAGATATTAGTAGATTTCATCCTCTACGTAACTTTTCTATGAATTATTATTTCTGCTGCGAATATTGATTTAAAACTTGTTGTCTATTGTATTCTATTAGATTTTTCCCTGTTGAAGACTAACGATAATTTTTTGTATATTATCTTAGTCATAATATTCTTTACTGGGCTAGTTGAGCTCACCCTTTTCCTTTTTGTTCCATTTTTCTTCTCAGGATGAGAAAATGTAGCGAGTATGAGTCGGGGGATGTAGTGATGGTTCTAGAGAGAGTTGTTTAGTAGTCCTCACCATTTTTGTAAAATAATGTATCAATAATTATGATGAGGATTTATTTGTATGTGGATATTGTCTAGATGGCAATATCTGTATTTAAACTCACAGTTTATATGTTGTAATAATAAAGTTGTAGTTATTCTGTACCACGTATTTGACAACTCAGAATGGGTGATGTATACCTATTTTGGGGGCGTCACAGTTGGTATCAGAGCTTAGGGATATGATCTCTGGCGGAGATCGGGGAATAGAACTAGGAGGAGAGAGACGAGTAAATCCTTCGCTAGTGTGTCCTACCTAAGCTTATTTGTTAGTTGGTCAGTATATAGGGATATTATGTGATATATTGATTTCCTTAATTAACCCTTGTTTTATGACAGTATTTGAGAATGTCAACTGAGAATATTAACAGTGGAAATGAGACCGTGGAGACGCCTGTACTCACCAACGAGGAGAACGTGCAACAGGCTGGCAATGTTCCTCCTGTGAACAACACCACTGAGCAGATGATGAACGAGGGGATGTTTAGAAGCTTTTTGCAGTTTATGCAAAATCAGACGAGGGAGACTCGTGTTCAAAATACAGGAGGAAATGATAGCAATTCACGGGTTGTCACAGCCAAGCAGTTCAAAGAGTTGGGACCACCAGAATTTAAGGGAAAGCCAGATCCGATCATGGCGGAAACATGGGTCAAACAAATTACCAAGATATTCGATGTCTTGGGATGCACGGAGGAACAGAAGGTTCCATTCGCCACCTTTATATTTCGTGGCGAGGCAGACTGCTGGTGGGAGTCTGTAAAACGTACCTATCCAGCCGCACTCAGCATGTCTTGGGAGACATTTTAAAAACTATTTAATGACAAATACTTTCCTGAAAGTGTTCGTCATATGAAGGAAGTGGATTTCATCAGATTAGAGCAAAACAACATGACGGTGTCTCAGTACGAGGCAAAGTTTACAGAGTTATCCAGGTTTGCACCTCATTTGGTGGATAATGAGGAACGTATGACGCGGATGTTTCTGAGAGGTTTGAAACCCGACATACGATAATATCTCATTTCTCATAAATTTTCTCTCTATTCAGATTTTGTAACAGGGATCAATTATTAAAGCGAGATAACGAGTACGGTCAACCGAGGGACCACAATCAGGATCATACCAGAGATAGCAGTCAACAAAACAACGATAACCAGTGGAGAAAGAAAAAGACGGACAAAAATGGTAAACACTCTGGTGGTAATCATGGCTATGAAAATAGAAGAAGCGAGTTAGGTGGAGATTTTAAAAAGTGGAGATTTAACAACGACCATGTGAAGACGACAGTGCCGGCAGCAACTGGTTCTAAGGGAGGAGAACGACCACCGGTCATATGCTATAAATGCGGGAAAGAGGGACATATCAGTTCAAACTGCCCACAACAGTTCAAGGTATGCTATAATTGTAGAAAGGAAGGACATATCGCTCGAGATTGTACGGTAGCGAAACCTAGTTCAGCGGGGACGGTGACTCAAAAGATTGTCCCAGAAAAGTCAAAGTCAACGGTTCTTGGAAGAGCGTTTGTTGTGACTGGTCAAAATACGAGGAACCCAAACGAGGTGATCACGGGTAAGCTATTTATAAATTCTTGCGAAATTTATACCTTACTTGATACCGGTGCTACCCATTCATTTATCTCTCCTACTTGTGCTCAACGTTTAAACTTGACTCCGGAAAAATTAGACTTTGACCTATCTGTGGAAACTCCGTTAGGAGAAACTTTCATCACATCCACTGTTTATAAATCTTGTCTAATCCAAGTTGGCACTATCACATTACCTGTTGACCTTATCTCTTTAAAGATACTTGCTTTTGATGTGATTTTAGGGATTGATTAGTTAACCACTCATCATGCCAAAATTGATTGTTTTCGTAACGTTGTTAGTTTTCATATTCCTAATCAACCTGTTGTTCGAATTCAGGCAACTAAACCATTAAAATCAATCACTGTCATATCTAATCATAAAGCTATTCGTTTATTAAAAAATGAATGTCAAGCTTTCTTAGCTCGTGTTATGGATTTGAATAAAGACACGTCAAAATTGAATAATATTCCTGTTGTTATTGACTTTCCTGACGTATTTCCTGAAGAACTTCCCGGTCTACCCCCAAAACGTGAAGTTGAATTCTTTATTGATCTTGAACCTGGTACAAAGCCCATTTCTAAAACCACATATCGAATGGCTCTTATTGAACTTCAGGAGTTAAAGGTCCAACTACAGGAGTTGTTGGACATCGGTTTCATTCGTCCTAGTACATCTCCTTGGGGTGCTCCTATGTTATTCGTAAAGAAGAAAGACGGGAGTATGCGACTTTATATTGACTATTGGGAATTAAACCATGTCACCATCAAGAATAGGTATCCACTACCTCGTATTGATGACTTGTTTGACCAGTTGCAAGGAGTACAATTCTTTTCAAAAATCGATCTTTGTTCTGGATATCATCAGCTGAAAATTAGAACTGAGGATATTCCAAAGACTGCCTTCAGAGCTCGGTATGGGCATTATGAATTCTTAGTCATGTCTTTTGGATTGACTAATTCTCCTGCGACTTTCATGGATATGATGAACCGAGTATTCAAGGATTATTTGGATCAGTTCGTTGTTGTCTTTATTGATGACATCCTCATATATTCCAAAAACCGTGAAGATCATGAGCACCATTTGAAGCTGGTACTCCAAAGGCTTTGTGAAAACAAGCTATATGCTAAGTTGAAGAAATGCGAGTTCTGGCTTGAGAAAGTAGCATTCCTTGGGCACGTGGTGTCGAAACATGAAATATCTGTTGACCCGGCGAAGATTGAAGCAATACAAAGTTGGGAGCAACCGAAGTCGGTGACCGAAGTACGGAGCTTTCTGGGCTTAGCTGGTTATTATCAGAGATTCGTGGAAGGATTTTCTCGAATTGCTACTCCATTAACTCAGCTGACTCGGAAAGATATAAAATTCGTATGAAGCGAGGAATGCGAGAAGAGTTTCCAAGAGCTCAAGAGGAGACTCATTTCAACACCTGTTCTAACAATACCATCTGGTTCGGATGGATTTGTTATCTACAGCGATGCTTCAGGCAAAGGGTTATGATGTGTTCTCATGCAACGTGGGAAATTCATAGCCTATGCATCGTGACAACTTAAAGAATATGAGAGGAATTATCCTACTCATGATCTAGAGTTGGAAGCAGTCGTTTTCGCGCTAAAGATCTGGAGGCATTATCTATATGTGGAGAAAGTGGAGATATATTCAGACCACAAAAGCCTCAAATATTTCTTCACGCAAAAGGAACTCAATATGCGGCAACGACGTTGGCTTGAGTTGTTGAAAGATTACGACCACACTATTCAATACTGTAACGAACCCAAAATAGGTCAATTTCATCCAACCCATTCTGAGTCGCCAAATACATGGTATAGAAAACAACTATAACTTTATTACAACAATTGTCGTGCAAAATACAACAACACTTAAACTGTGAGTTAAAATACAAATATATACCAATTGTGACTCATGTCTCAACCGTGGACAACACCTCTTAATGACACCTTACATAATGGTATAGTCGAAAACTGTTTTAGAAATTAAAATCTTTGGGAAGTGCTCAAGGAAACCTTCGTACATGGGAGGCCATGCTTCTAGGTTATGATAGATATCATATGGCCACAGAATTATCCTTGGTTGACCCAATAGACCCCAAAGAAAAACGAGAAGATTACTATCATATTCTTCCCAATGATGAGTCTTCTCTTGACATATCATTATCTTCACTGTCTCTAATTGGGAATTATACTCCAAACAAACACCAAGATTATATAGGCAGTGCTTGTAAATATACTCAGCAAGTGGATGAGCACATCCCTGTCTTATGATGACTCGAGGTTGTATGTCATTAGACTTCTTGTATAATAGTGACAAAACACCCTTCCAAAGTTGAATTCACCTCACCCTCAACATCTATAGACCACCGTTCTATTCCCCTGTTATTCCCCGCTTGTCCCAGCTACACTTTTATTACATGAAAGGAATTGTGAAGCAAAAGGGCGAGCACAACTAGCTCAGTAAAGAATATCATGACTAAAGATAAATAAATTATCAATATCCTTCAACAATAATAAATCAGAGATTTAAAACATATGGTAGATGATAAAACTTTTCAACCATAGTTGCAGCGGAACGAGCAATCCATTAGAAGAGTCAAATAGACCATAAAGTCCATTATCTTCTTCATGTTAAAAGTCCACCAACAATATTTTATCCCTGTAACATCAATCAACAATTCCTTTCCACAATCATATGAATAACTCATAATCATAATTGTGATTCTAAATTTCTCTTCTCATCCAGAACGAAGATAATTTTTATCACCTGTCTTTACCTGAAACATCAAAGATCATGGTTATACCAAATCACAGTTCATGTTCATAATCATACTAATAAATTCATCTTTGTACTACGGGCCAAAGATATTCATTAACAATTCATCTTTGCACTACATGCCAAAGATATTCAACAACAGGTCATCTTTGCAGTACGGGCCAAAGATATTCAACAACAGATCATCTTTGCACTACGGGCCAAAGATATTCATATCTCAAAGAAATACATAATCATTTCAGAATGTATATAAACTATAATTATAATCATGTTGATCAATTCACCTTTGCACTTAAGCTAAAAATATTCAATTGTAAATTCAATGGTCATTATCATACCAGTAAATGATTCATCTTTGCACTACTGGCTAAAGAGAACCCATAGTCACGACCATACCAATAATCTACCCATCTTTACACTCAAGTCAAAGAGAAATTTCTTCACCAGGATTATAAAAATGTTATATACGATAATAAAATCAATATAATCAACATATAGATTTAATCTCCAGAGTAATATTCATAAATCAACTATAATTTGGTTAGAAAAAGAAATCAATTTTGTAGTGAATAGTACCCGTGAATAGTAACTCGTGAATAGTAACTCATGAATAGTAACTCATGAATAGTAACTCGTGAATAGTAACTCATGAATAATAACTCGTGAATAGTAACCCCGAAATAAAAAAGTTCTAAATTTGATAAAAATTTCCAACCAACATTCTGGCATAATGATATTGAAGAAATAATATCATTTTAGAAGAAAATAACCTCCTTTACTATCCCTTACCTCGAAAGACAGTACTTTTAGTTGAAACACATGATATAGACTATGACTTGAACTTGCACCGTATAGCAATACTCAAAGTATACTCAAAATACTCACAAGAATACACTCGATAATATAGAGAGAAAAAACTTCAGTTTCTGGTGTGATTTTCAATTCTAACCTAAGCACCTATTTATAGGAAATTGCTTAGAACACCAAAGTAGAAAATTTAATAAATTAATAATATTTATTAACCAAATTCTTACGCACACCTTTGCCAACTGAAATCAGCCCCTAGCACATGTTAAATGTGGCCCAAAAAATGTAAAAAATGTTTTTATTAATAAAAATAATTAAAACTTCAAAAATTAAATATTTCGGAGCTTCGGAACCTCAATAATTCACAATAAATAGCATTTTTGTCAAAAAATTTGAATCTCGCGTATTTTTATAGGAAATTCCATTATCTACAACTTTGTAGAAGGAAGTTTTTCTAAATTCCAAACAGAATTGACCGAAATCCACAACCGGGCGATTTACAGGCTATAATAAAATTTCAGTCAAAAAATGGAGTCTACCGACACACAAAATATGTGTTAATCATTTAATGCAACAAAAATACTCTTCCTCCTCATATACTCATATATCCCACATTCATTGTAAAAATATCACCATTATTATATTATTAAAATATAATAATATATTTAAATGAATTATTTTATCAGAAAAAGATAAAATATTAATTTTCAACAATTGTCACATTAAAAATTTTCTCCATCTATATCCACATAAAATCAATGTTTTCCTCATCATATAAACTAATAATTAATTATTCACAAATAATATTACAGAATCACAGTACTGACAACCAGGCAGTTCCCAGGATAGAGGGGGCTTTCCAATAAGAATTTCTCCTTACTAGCGCACAATTAGGTGACCAAACCTCTCCTTAGACAGAACTTTCTAGACATCGCCAATAATGTTATCTAATAATATTATTCAGATAATATGAATTATTGCTTCGATAATGAAAAATACTGTGTAGTGGCAATTAAAACAACAGTAATATAAAATATCAACGCAACAATTATTGAATCAATAAAATATCGAACAGTAATTACTGTAACAATTATTGAGTAGTGCCTTCTTACGTAAGAATCAATAATTCAAAAATACTGTGCAATACCGTGTGCTACTGTGCAACAACGCGTATTACTTTACTTTACCCACCGGGTATTCCAACAGTGTTAACGGTAACAACTACGCCGTTATTTATAAACAACTTATATTTGTCATTTTCTTCATCCAATCGCGCCGTCGTACGAATATTCCCCGACAGTACGAATATTCCACGACCAAACGAATATTCCCCGACAATAATGAATATTTTATAACCACTTACGTATTTTTGAAAAAATTTCATATATCACCCTTAACTTTAACTTTTTATCAATTTAACCATTTACTGAATTGTAATTATAAGAAAAATTAAATACTTTTATTTCATAAAATTCGGGGTCTTACAAATACCATCCTGGAAAAGCGAACGTGATAGCTGACGCGTTGAGTAGAAGATCATATGCAGGAATGAGTGCGATGATGTCAAGTATACGCATAAAGCCAACTTTAATAGAAAAAGTTAAGGTTGCTCAAGCCACCGACCTGGAGCTGATGCGTATGAAGAAGAAAGTACAAGAAGGTGCTATTCTGGAAGCGAGAATTGATGAAGAAGTAATACTTCGAGTCCACTCCAGACTTTGTGTTCCTAACGACTCTGATTTGAAGTACAAGATTATGATGGAGGCACACAATACACCATTTGCAATCCATCCTGGAAGTACCAAAATGTATCGTGATCTTCGACATACATTTTGGTGGAACAATATGAAGAGAGAGATTGCAAAGTTTATCTCGATGTGTTTAACTTGTTAACGTGTAAAGGCGGAGCATCAAGTTCCTAAAGGTCCATTAAAACCACTTGGGATTCCGAAATAGAAGTGGGAACACATTACTATGGATTTCGTTACGGGTCTTCCTACGGTTTCTTAAGGCATCAATGCTATTTGGGTTATTGTTGATAGATTAACCAAGTCTGCTCATTTCTTACCGATACGGGAGACTTATTCCCTTGAACGTCTTGCTCTAATGTACGTAAATGAGATTGTAAGATTGTATGGCATGCCAGTATCCATAATTTCGGATCGTGACCCAAGATTCACTTCAAGATTTTGGGTTAACTTGCAAAAAGCTATGAGTACGGATTTACAATTCAGTTCGGTATACCATCCTCAAACAGACGGACAATCAGAGAGGACTATTCAAACTCTTGAAGATTTATTAAGAGTCTATGTCCTAGACTTCAAGGGCAGTTGGCATAAGTATTTACCATTGGTGGAATTCTCCTACAACAACAGTTATCAGGCAAGTATAGGCGTGGCTCCATTTGAAGCATTATATGGACGAAAGTGTCGCTCTCTAATATATTAAGATGAGGTGGGTGAAGCAACATTGTTGGGACTCGAGTTAGTACGTATGACTACCGAAAAGATCCAAATGATTCAACAACGTATACAAACGGCACAAGATCGACAAAAGAGTTATGGGGATCTTCATCGAAAGGACGTGGAATTTAGTATAGGGGATCATGTATTGTTACGTGTTGCCCCATGGAAGGGAGTTACAAGATTTGGGAAGAGAGGAAAGCTCAATCCACAATTTATCGGTCCATTTCAAATTCTTGACCGAGTAAGTAATGTAGCCTATATACTCGCGTTACCTCCAAGTATGTCTCGTGTTCATAATGTTTTTCATATATATGTGCTTCGTAAATATGTGAAAGAGCCAAACCACGTCATTGAGTTAGAACCGGACGAGATAGCCGAAGATTTAATGTATAAGGAGGTACATGTCAAGATCTTGGATAGAAAGGAGCATGTCATACGCACGAAGGTAATACCACAAGTTAAAGTTTTGTGGAGAAACCATGCTATAGAGGAAATAACCTGGGAGTTGGAAACGGAAATGAAAGCGAGGTATCCTCACCTTTTCGAAACACCAGATACGTATGTCAATTTCGAGGACGAGATTTCATAAGGAGGGGAGGTTGTAAGACCCCAAATAATTAATAAATGAAATTTAATTTCCTCTAATTATTATTTTGAAATAGTAAGGGCTGATGTGATTAATATGGATAGTTATGGGTAAAATACGCAAATATTTTAAATAAGCAGGTGGTTATAAAATATTCGTTTGGTCGTGGAATATTCTTACTGTCGGGGAATATTCGTACGACGGCGCAGCCTTGTGTGGGCCCCATAACGGAAAGCGATTGGATGAAGAAAACGAAAAATATAATTTGTTTAAAAATAACGGCGTAGTTGTTACCGTTAATACTGTTAAAATACTCGGTGGTTAAAACACAGTAGCACACGGTATTGCACCAATTATTGATTCTTACGTAAGAAGGCACTACTCAATAATTGTTATAGTAATTAATGTTTAGTATTTTGTTTTATAACTGTTGCGTTGATATTTTATATTGTTGTTGTTTCAATAATTGTCATTACACAGTATTTTCCATTATCAGAGCAATAATTCATATTATTTGAATAATATTATTGGATAACATTATTGGCAATGTCTAGAAAGTTCTGTCTAAGGAGAGGTTTGGTCACCTAATTGCGCGCCAGTAAGGAGAGATCCTTATTGGAAAGCCCCCTCTATCCTGGGAATTGCCTGGTTATCAGTATTGTGATTCTGTAATATTATTTGTGAATAATTAATTATTAATTTATATGAAGAGAAAAATATTGATTTTATAGATGGAGAAAATTTTTAATGTAACAATTATTGAAAATTAATATTTTATCTTTTTCTGATAAAATAATTCATTTAAATATATTATTATATTTTAATAATATAATAATGATGATATTTTTACGATAAATGTAGGATATATGAGTATACGAGGAGAAAGAGTATTTTTGTTGTAATAAATGTTTAAAACATGTTAAACATGTCCGTGGACCCATTTATTGACTGAAATTTGATTATAGCCTGTAAAATCGCACGTTTATGGATTTCGGTCAATTTCTGTTTAGAATTTGGAAAAACTTCCTTTTGCAAAGTTGTAGAGAATTGAATTTCCTATAAAAACTCACGAGATTCGAATTTTCTGATAAAAGGGCTATTTATTGTGAATTATTAAAGTTCCGGAGTTCCGAAATAATTGATTTTTGGAAGTTTTAAATATTTATATTAAGAAAAACGTTTTTTTACATTTGTGAGCCTCATTAATCACATGTTAAGTTGCTGAAATCGGAAGTCTAAGTGGGCGTAGGAAAATTTTAATATATATTAATATTATATTAAATTTTCTACTTTGGTGTTCTAAGCATTTTTCTATAAATAGGGTGCTTAGGTTAGAATTGAAAATCACACCAGAAACGGAAGTTTTCTCTCGCTATATTATCGAGCGTATTCTTGTGAGTATTTTGAGTATACTTTGAGTATTGCTATACGGTGCAAGTTCAAATCATAGCCAATATCCGGTGTTTCAACTAGAAGAATTATTCTTTCGAGGTAAGGGATATTTTTTTTTGTAATGATATTATTTCTTCAATATTATTATGCTGAAATATTGATCTGAAGTTTTTATCAAATTTAGAACTTTTGGTGTCGGAGTTACTATTCACGTATACGGTACTAATCACGTATACAACACTATTCACGAATACAGCACTATTCATCGAAAAATGAAAATTTTCCCTTTTCGTCTAAAATGTCTATTGTGGATACTAGCTTTGATTGTATCTATGTTTTGATCATTCTTGAATTTTACACCACTATGATTATTTTTGAGGTATTTTCTTGGACATGGATAAAATAAAGTACGAATCCTTAATCCTTGTCATTTTGTTTCACTAGATTCGTTTTTTTAAAAAATATTTTTCATCATCCTCAGTCTTAAATGATGATATTATTGAATATCTTTGGCCTGTAGTGCAAAGATGAATGATTTCTGATGAATATCTTTGGCCCGTAGTGCAAAGATGAACATGTGTTTAGATGAACATGACCAACTGATGAATATCTTTGGCCTATAGTGCAAAAATGAATATTTGATTCAAGATGATTATTGATTGATGTTACAGGGATAAAATAATGATGATGGACTCTTAAATTCATAGATATTAGTAGATTTCATCATCTACGTAACTCTTCTATGAATTATTATTTCCGCTGCGAATATTGATTTAAAACTTATTGTCTATTGTATTCTATTAGATTTTTCCCTGTTGAAGACTAACGATAATTTGTTGTATATTATCTTAGTCATAATATTCGTTACTGGGCTAGTTGAGCTCACCCTTTTCCTTTTTGTTCCATTTTGCTTCTCAGGAGGAGATAATGTAGCGAGTACGAGTCGGGAGATGTAGTGATGGTTCTAGAGAGAGTTGTTTAGTAGTTCTCACTATTTTTATAAAATAATATATCAATAATTATGATGAGGATTTATTTGTATGTGGATATTGTCTAGATGACAATATCTGTATTTAAACTCACAGTTTATATGTTGTAATAATAAAGTTGTAGTTATTCTGTACCATGTATTTGACAACTCAGAATGGGTGATGTATACCTATTTTGGGGGCGTCACAACAATGATATAAAAATTCAATAAAACAAGTTCAATAATTAATTTATCCAGGAACTAATAACGTCAAAATTGTCAACATGATACTTCTTTGTAGAGCAAAATTTAAGAATGCTCAGAAGAATATTTCCATGAAAGATACTGGATGAAGCGCAAATATCAAGGATATTCCACTAATTTCATGGAGTATAGAAGTCAAAACTTTAACCAACTGAATATAATAAAGAATAGAATAACAAAATAAATCGCCATGCATGCGGTACTTCGTATAGACAGGTTATTCTAACAGAACAATAAATAACGGAACCAGGTCAGGCGTAATACGCACCGACATGATATTTCAACAGAATAATAAAGAATGAAATTACAACAAAAATCACTATGCATGCGGTACTTCGCATAGACAGGTTATTCCAACAGAATAATAAAGAACGGAATCAGGTTCGGCGTAAAACGCACAGACAGGATATTCTAACAGAATAATAAAGACGGAATCAGGTTCGGCGTAAAATGCACAGATAAGATATTCCAACAGAATAATAAAGACGGAACCAGGTCCGGCGTAAAATGTATAGATAAGATATTCCAACAGAATAATAAAGACGGAACCAGGTCCGGCGTAAAACGCATAGACATGATATTCCAACAGAATAATAAAGAATGGAATAACAGAAGAATTTCACCAAGTATAGGGTAGACCGCGTATACATGTTATTCCAACAAAATAATAAAAAAATGGAATAACAGAAGTTCTCTTCATGAATACAAAAGAAATAATACTCCTTACCTTATAAAGAAGAGTACTCCGAAGGTAGGGCAGGGATATACTTAAAGAAACTTGCACTACGCTCAAAGCTTTCTTAAACGCTAAAGAAATACGCGCAAGATAGAAGAATAATTCTCTCTACAGTTTCTCTCTCTAGAGTTTCAGTGAATTCGTAAGAAATAATGAAGGAATGAGCTTCAATTTATAGAAGAATGGACTGAATAGTAACCAATCCATGAACGGTCCAGATCGATTTACTTTAAACGAACAGTCCAGATTGGTTTACAATAAAATATAATATATTCTATTTATAATCTAATAAAACGAATAACTTTTAAAAAGATTTTACTATGCAAACACTATGCAGGCACTATGCAAACACTATGCGTAATAAAATATAATATATTTTAATTATTGTCTAATAAAACAGATAACTTTATAACAGTATTATGTTTTATATAAAAAGATTTTACTATTAGCATAATAAAACGAATAACTTTATAAAAGTATTATGTTTTATATAAATTTTTTTTCTGTTTTATTACATTAATAATACTAATAAAACAAAACTTCATCATCATTATTATTATTCACACTATTAATCACCCAGGTCGTTCCCAGGAAAGAGGGGGCTTTCCAATAAGGATTTCTCCCTATTGGCGCGCAATTAGGTGATCAAACCTCTCATTGACAGAACTTCTAGACATCGTTAATAATGCAAATAATAATATTAATAACTCTGTCATCTCAATTATTAATTTAATAATATATAAAATATCAACAATAATTGAATAAAACTGAATGACTTCTCACGTAAGCATCAATAATCAATACCGTATGCTACTATGCAACAACGCGTAATCTTGTACTTTTAACACTGAGTGTTTCAACAGTTAACGGTAAAACTTCCGTCGTTATTTTCATAAAATATTTTTTGTCATTTTCTTAATTCGATAATAATTCTGTTGTAGGGTCTACCAATGATTGTGTCGTCGTACGAATATTCCCTATTAAAACCAATATTCCTCGACCAATCGAATATTATAAAACAACTTGCGTACTTTGCAAAATTTATAAATATTACCCACAACTATATCATTATATCAAATTCATTCAAAAATGATAATTATAGTAAATTCATCTTTATTCATAAAAGTTGGGGTCTTACAATATATATATATATATATATATATATATATATATATATATATATATATATATATATATATGGGTCTCCATCCACAGCAACCGGTTGTTGGAGAGCAACCCATTTTGGCCAGCCGGTAGAGCTTGTACCGGCCTTAGACAATTTTTTTTATAAGCCGGTATAAGCTCTACCGGCTGGCCAAAATGGGTTGCTCCCTAACAACCGGTTGCTGTGGATGGAGACCCATATATATATATAGTCCACTTCTCCAGCAAATTGGAAGGAGCGAGCTAAGAATGAATTGGTTATAACGACGGTTTTTTTCGTCACTATAACATAGAATACAGACAAAAAAAATCGTCACTATAGTCGATTCGCTCTTAGTTCGCTCCTACCAATTCGTTGAGAGAGCTAGACTATATATATATATATAGTCCGGATCAGGTCCGGACTCCCGAATTTTAACAAAATTCGGACCTTTTTTTTTTTTTGCTTTTTTTAGAACAACTAAAAAAAAATTTATGAAACTTGAATTTTTACATAATACAGTATTTTTAGTGTGATTTGGATACGTATAACAAAATATATCTGTACAGTCTGGGCAGACTGTACATACATTGGTTGGTGTAGGTATTAAAAACACACCCAAAACACTGTATTATGGAAAAATTTTAGTTCCATAATTTTTTTTTTAGTTATTCTACCAAAAAAAAAAATAGGGTCCGGATTTTGGATCAGGTCCGGGAGTCCGGACTCCCGGACCTGATCCGTGTTGTGTGTATATATATATATATATATATATATATATAATACTGCCTTTTTTTAATTCAAGTGTCAATTTTTTTAGGAGTATTATTCTTTAAATTGCTCCCACCAAAATATTAATACTTTCAAGGATCATATGATTGTACCTAGACTAAAAATCATTGATTTGGACATAAAGTAAGTGCTTGATACAATTCTGAAAAGCTTTCACCTTCACTTTTCAGGGTCCATTTGCTGCCAAAATGTAGGGTCCACTTTAATACCCCATGTGTTATACTATTGTAGTATTTGCTAACATAAATAAAGCCAATAATAAAACAAGATATATGTTGCTTCATTTTGTGTTGCTTGCAATAGTTATCAACCCATAAACTATTAAAGAAATACAAATATATTAGTAATAAAATGGTATTTTTTGTATGAAAGATGACATTTCTTTTAATTATTTTATTATCATCTTTACTTACAATATTTTCATGTTAGTAAAAAAAAATAAAAAAAATGAAGCTTTTCAAAGGAGATTTTATAAAGAGTATTCAATTATTTAAAGTTACTTTTAAATAACTAATAGAATTTTTTTTGATAATTTCAGCTGACTCTGCTGACAAGAATAATAAATGGGACTTTATTTATATGAATAAAGGCTGTAAAAATAATAATTCCCATATAAAAAATACTACTACAAATCCAGATAACAATGGAAATACGACACCGTACCCATCAAAATTTACTTTCACTTCAGTGGATTTTTCAATAAACTTCAAAAAAGAAAAAAAACAAAGAAGAATACTAACGAGAAAAAGAACTTTTCTTGCCTTTCTGAATCACAAAAGAGGAACTTTTTGAAAGTGAGAGAAGGAGAGAATCTGGTTTATATATAGAGAGAGAATGGAAGAAGAGAGAGAAAGGGTTGAGATACATGCTTGTCGGCCATTAGAGCTTCACTAAGGAGCTCTAATCCTTCCCTTTGATTCATCTTTATACACTTGATCAAAACAAAAAATAAGACTTGGGTGTCTTTTGTTTTACTTCCTCAAGGATTTTTTCCCAAATAAAATACCCAAAAAATGCCTTTGATTCATTTGCATTTGATTTCATTCCTTTTTGGGTTCAAAAGGCTTGTCCCATAAAAAAAGATTTGATATTTTAAACCCCCTTCAGGCCTTCAAGAAAATCTTGCTTGTAGATTGAAGATTCCTCTGTTATTAGGAATAGTTGGAACTTGGTGTTGTTGTACATGCTTTTTGACTTCCAATTCATGAATTCCATGGTTTTTTCTTCATCACTATCTCAAGAAATTACATGAATGTTGGTGAACTAGAAAGGTATGTTAAAGCTTTGATATTTGATGGTTTCCTTCCATTTTGGTTGTTTCATCAGTCTTTTAGTTGCTTCTTTTGATAATTGCTTGTCTGGGTTTCTTCTATGTTGAGAGTTCTTTGAACTGTTTGATTCAAGAATATACCTTTATATTCTTTTCTTATAGATTTGTTTATCTGGGTAATTTCTGAAGCACCCATTTGGTCTGTTAAAAGTCCAGAAATTTGAATGTTTGGGTTCCATCACAGTATAATTTCGTTAACCTCTTTATTGATTTTGATTAAGTTCTTTGTTCATTTTCTAAATTCAAACACTTTCAAGAATGTTAGAGTTGAATGTTGCTGCCTTTTACATGGTAATCTGAGTTGATTGGGCCTGTGGTGGTTGCGAAAAATTTATAAGTTATTATTTGAATCATTGGAGATTATTACAATGTATGGGGTAATTGGGTCAAGAAAAGAGTTAATTGTTAGTTTTATGGGGATTTTAATGGGTATTTTACTGAGTTATCCTTCTGAGGGATTGAATGATGAAGGGACATACCTGCTAGAGTTGAAGAAAGGCATTCATGATGCCTATAACTATTTGGGAAATTGGAATTCGAGTGATCAGACTCCGTGTGGGTGGAGGGGTGTGAATTGCACAGTGGATTATAATCCAGTGGTGTATTCTCTCGATTTGAATATGATGAAACTTTCCGGGAACTTAAGTTCTAGCATAGGTGGTTTGGTTTTCTTAACTTATCTCGATGTCTCTCACAATGCATTCACTGGAACTATTCCCAAAGAGATCGGAAATTGCTCAAGGTTGGATACTCTTTATTTAAACACTAATGAGTTCGAAGGGCAAATTCCAGCTGAGCTAGGTAAACTGTCCTTGTTAAGAATTTTGAACTTGTGCAATAACAAGATCTCTGGTCCTATTCCTGAGGAGCTTGGGAACCTATCTTCGTTGGCCGAGTTCGTGGCATACTCAAACAATCTGTCAGGTTCATTGCCTCGTTCTTTTGGAAAGCTCAAGTCCTTGAGAACGTTTAGGGCAGGGGAGAATTCGATTTCTGGAAACCTACCTTCAGAAATAAGTGATTGTCAGAGTTTGGAATATCTTGGTCTTGCGCAAAATCATTTAAATGGTGATTTGCCCAAAGAACTTGGCATACTAGTGAAGTTGACGGACCTAATTCTTTGGGATAACCAGTTTTCTGGGTTTATACCAAAGGAGCTTGGGAATTGTACGAATCTTGTGACTCTTGCCTTGTACTGGAACAATCTAGTTGGGGAAATTCCGAAAGAGATAGGGAACCTTAGATCTTTGAAGAAGTTATACCTATACGGAAATGGGTTGAATGGTTCAATTCCTAGGGAGGTTGGAAACCTTTCTTTGGGAACAGAAATTGACTTTTCCGAAAATCTTTTGACTGGAGAAATTCCTGTTGAGTTCAGTCAAATAAAGGATCTAACGTTGCTTCACCTGTTTGAGAACGAGCTTACAGGTGTTATACCAAACGAGCTTTGTAGCTTGGGGAACTTGACAAAGCTTGACCTCTCTATGAATCACCTCACAGGCCCTATTCCATTCGGATTTCAATATCTAACCGAAATGATTCAGCTTCAACTTTTTTCCAATTCTCTTAGTGGTACCATTCCCCAATACATCGGGCTTTACAGT
Source organism: Panax japonicus (assembly GCA_020205505.1). Classification (NCBI taxonomy): domain Eukaryota; kingdom Viridiplantae; phylum Streptophyta; class Magnoliopsida; order Apiales; family Araliaceae; genus Panax; species Panax japonicus. Next base: position 20,260 of record JAINUV010001013.1, read on the forward strand.
TCACTTTGGGTCGCTGATTTTTCAGATAATTACCTAACTGGAAGAATTCCTCCTCATCTCTGTCGGCACTCGAACTTATATTTACTGAATTTGCAGTCTAATAAACTGTATGGGAATATTCCAACAGGGGTCACAAATTGCATATCATTGTCTCAACTTCGTCTGAATGGGAATAGACTAACTGGGAGCTTCCCTTCTGAGATGTGCAAATTGGTGAACCTCTCTGCTATTGAATTAGCGCACAACAAGTTCAGTGGTCCTATACCTTCAGAGATTGGAAATTGCCGAAAATTGCAAAGGCTTGATCTTTCAGGCAATACCTTCACATCTGAGTTGCCAAGGGAAATAGGTAATTTGTATAAATTGGTGACTTTTAATATCTCGTCTAATTTGATTATGGGACGGATTCCATCTGAAATTCTGAACTGCAAGATGCTTCAACGTCTTGATCTCAGTCGGAACAGCTTTATGGATGCTATACCTAATGAGCTTGGGAACCTTTCACAATTGGAGCTTCTCAAGCTTTCAGAGAATAAGTTATCTGGCAATATACCATTAGCGTTGGGAAATCTCTCACATTTGTTAGAGTTGCAAATGGGTGAGAACTTGTTATCTGGTGAAATTCCTTCTGAGTTGGGGTTTCTTACAGGCTTGCAGATTGCACTGAATTTTAGTAATAATAATCTCTCAGGCCGAATACCACCTGAGCTTGGGAATCTTATTTTACTGGAATACCTCATGCTCAATAACAATCATTTGAGTGGTGAAATTCCAAACGCATTTGGGAATTTGTCAAGTTTACTGGGGTGTGATTTCTCATACAATAACCTCACTGGACCCTTGCCATCTGTTCCGTTGTTTAAGAACATGGCGATCAGCAGCTTTATTGGGAACCAAGGGCTTTGTGGCGGGCCTCTTGTTGATTGCCCATCTTTCGGTTCAGATCCACCTTCTTTAAAAAGTGTGGATGCTCCTCGAGGGGAAATCATCATATTAGTAGCTGCTGCAGTAGGTGGAGTTTCTCTTATTCTTATTGTGGTTATAATATATATCATGAAGCGACGACCAGTTGAGATGGTTGCTTCCTTGCAAGATAAAGAGATATCCTCAGCAGTCTCCGATATATATTTTCCTCCGAAAGAGGGGTTCACTTTCCAGGATATAGTCGAGGCCACAAGCAATTTTCATGATAGTTATGTCGTTGGGAGGGGAGCTGTCGGGACAGTTTATAAGGCAGTTATGCAGTCTGGACAAACTATAGCGGTTAAGAAACTTGCATCTAACAGAGAGGGGAATAGCATTGAGAACAGTTTTCGTGCTGAGATTTTGACTCTGGGAAAGATCAGGCATCGTAACATTGTGAAGCTATATGGTTTTTGTTATCACCAGGGTTCCAATTTGCTTCTATATGAGTACTTGGCAAGGGGTAGCTTGGGTGAATTACTTCACGAGTCATCTTTTAGCTTGGAATGGCCAATTCGCTTCACAGTTGCTCTTGGGGCTGCTCAAGGTCTTTCATATTTACATCATGACTGCAAACCTAGGATCATTCACCGTGATATAAAATCCAACAATATTTTACTTGATGATAACTTTGAAGCTCATGTCGGTGATTTTGGTTTGGCAAAGGTTATTGACATGCCTCAATCTAAGTCCATGTCAGCAGTTGCAGGATCATATGGATACATAGCCCCTGGTAAACTCCCTCCTCAGCTTCTCCTAAAACTTTATGTTTTGATCTCAGTTTATTTGTTTAATTGTCAAATTATCTATAGAATGGTCATGTTTGAATTATTTGCGAGGAAGTCCTGCTAAAGCTATTTCCTTGTTATCGTCATTCTTAAATGTTCCTGCTAACAGTTACTTTCTTTTGTACATTTGTGTCGATTATTGTTCCATTAGATAAATTTGGATTCGTGAATCTCGATAATGGACAATTATGTATCAGAACGAGAGTGATTTTATTTTATTTTTTTGTCTATTGCCTCGTTTAGATGGTAAAGAGAGATTAGATTGCCAACTTTTGTACAATTTGAACACACAACTTTTAGAGAATAAGTTCTATAAGAACTCTATAAATTAGTGATTTTACACCATCTAGTCGGAACATGGCAACTCTATATTTTGAGAGAAAATCAAGGAGTTTTGATTGCGTTAAATCGATTTTACCATAGTAAATAAAATTACATAACTTGTTAACAATATCAAAACTCCTTGATTTTTCTACAAATACAAAGTTGTTAGATTCTTATTGGATGGTGTAAAACATCAGGCAGTCCATATAGAATATGATTCATGTCTTGACCATTTTCATTTCCAAATTATAAACATATTATATGAATTAACTTCTAGTTCCTATTCTATCTATTTCTTCCTTTCAGAATTGGAATTTGGATACTGTTTACTAAACAATGTATTTTATTTATTTTTAAATCAAGAATGTGCAAGTGATTGTTGATTTCATTTATCATCTTCATGGCAGAATATGCATACACTATGAAAGTTACGGAAAAGTGTGATATCTACAGCTACGGGGTTGTTCTGTTGGAATTATTAACCGGAAAAACTCCTGTACAACCCATAGATCAGGGCGGTGACCTTGTTTCGTGCGTGAGGAGATACATTCGAGAACATTATTTGACATCAGGTATACTCGATAGTCGTTTAAACTTGAATGATGAACAAACTGTCAATCACATGATCGCCGTCTTAAAAATTGCTATAATGTGCACGAGTATGTCTCCGCTTGATCGCCCATCAATGCGGGAAGTTGTTGTGATGCTGATGGAGTCGAATGAGAGAGAAGGAAACTTCATTTCGTCTTCGAGTTGTGGTGTCCCTGTGAAAGATGGTGCCTTGTGAATGTATGTATCTGTTTCCAGATTGCTTTTAAAACAAAATGATAATCTTGTATTTTCTACCTCTAATTCTTACTTGTATTGAAACAATCATGTGTAAATTTTCTTGCATACAAAATATAGTTTCTAGCATGACTTAATTTTGTAGGTGACTCTTGGAGGGATTTATGAAGATGTTATATGGTGAAAGATATTAATATTAACTTCTCTCTCTCTCTTAGCTTGCCTACATCTGCTATGTTTTACTGATGTTAGTTTGGCAAAAAAACAGTAAGTCTACTATCACATACAATCACTCATATGATGGCCCACATAACTTGCTTTACACGTGTGTCATCAAAATTTAGTTGGGCTTATAAAGCTTCAACCCAAGTCCAATATAGCCACTTTTGTTCTATGAGTTTCAATTTAATTTTGGTACAATTACATATTCTATTATATTTTTAAAAATAATTATAACAATAGTTCACTCATAAAATATTTACACAATTAATACATTTTTATATTTATTTACAATATTAGTGCTATTAGGATTCCTTAATTTAGGGAGTAGTTATCTCTATAACTTCTTCTCTCTCTCCTCATCTAACAACTGCATACTAATCAAAATATCATGAACAAATCAAAAAGCGACATCGACAACTTTTCTTAAATGTTACAGCGGATCAAAACATCATGAGCAACAAACAAATGGGAAACCCATTTCTCTCTCCTTTCAAAACATCATGAGCACAGAAAACCCATTTCTCTCTCCTCTTAGTATTTGAATTCCAATCCTGTTACATCTTGATCTGTCAGGTCCTGTTCTTCAACCATTTCACTAGCAACAGCGGTTGATGTATCAACCTCAATATCAAATGGGAAGTGGATATTACGAATATGATCACCTGGGGGCCCAAATGCAACATTTCAATTATAGGTTTTATGGATGAAGCGAGGAAATTTTTCTGATAAAATAATCAAAAGCATTGAAAGGAAGAAGAGAACAAGACAACCTGTGTAATCTGTTATCCTTCACCTGCAATTTTTTCATAGTACAGTTGCTGCAATTTTTTTATAGTACAGTTGGTAGCCAAACATTCATACCAAGGTAACCAATCCAGTGTTATTATTAGGTTTCTACTTTATTTTTAAAAAATCTTTTATAGTTTTTTTTAATAGTGCAGTTGGTAGCTAACACTATACAAATGTAACCAATTCAGTTTTATTAGGTTACCAATTAATTAAAAAAATCTATTGTAGATTTTTTTTTTATAATGCAGTTGATAGCCAAACCTTAATACATAGATAACCAATTCAGTTTTATTGGGTTACCAATTAATTATAAAAAATTTATTATAGATTTTTTTTCATAGTGCAGTTGGTAGCCAAACCTTAATACAAATGTAACCAACAAAAACTAAAATTGTTACCTTTAAAAGTTTTTGATTACCAACTGCACTGAAATTTTTTTTGGTTACCCACAAAAACTAAAATGGTTACCTTTGTATAAATATTTGGATACCAACTGCACTAAAATTTATCTTTTTCTCCTTTTAATTTCTGAACTAAATCAATCTTCGTCATAATGGCAGCTAGCTGTGGCACTAATATTGTAATCCTAATTAAGGAATCCTAATTGCACTAATATTGTAAATAAATTTAGAAACTGTATTAATTGTGTAAATATTTTATGAGTGCACTAATAGTGTAATTACTTTCTAAATATTGTATACTTATGTAAAAGACCCTTTAATTTTTTTTAAAATGCCATAAACTTCACTATAACCTTGTCCATTATTTGGGGTGGATTGGTTCAACTTAATTCCAATCCTTTTTTGATTTCAATCCTTTTTCGATAAAGGGATATCAAATATTTCAATTTATCAAAAAAAGAAATGATTAAAAAAAATTTGAATCGATAATTTTTAAGTAATAATATTTTAGTGACAAAAAATTAAATATAAAAAAGAATACAAAATGACATATATGATAATAATAATAATTAATTATAACTATTGGATAATTAATAATTAAAAGGATACGTGTCCACAGCCAAGCAAACTCTCAGAGCTAGGATTAGTCTTGACAACTATATTTGAACTTATCCGAAAATAAATATCTATAAATATTTTGGGGACCTATAATACGTAATTTTAGACACACATACACTAAGAAACCTATAACCTCCATAGTTGATTAATGGCTTTGAATCCGGTTAACATGAAGTTTATTTTTGAATAAATTGATCAATTGAGTAATAGAATATTGACACACATAGAATTGATCAATTATTTTTGAATAATTCTTCCTCCATGCATGCATTCACTAATGCTAAGATAATTAAATATCATCATGCTTATTCATCAACCAAGAAATGTTCAAATGATCTTCAACCCTTGCCGGCCCAAATGCTTGCATGCCAAGAAGCAAAATAAATTTTCCTACGTTCCACTGCAGTAACTTAATTATCTCATTTTTACTTCTTAATTCCCTGCATAAAGATCCTGCAGATTTATTTTTGTATAACCGTTCATTTTGCTGTTAATATTAATTAACTGGTGAATGGTGATGAATTTTTAGGCATGGGGTTGGTAAGATGTAGGGTTTAATCAGATAAAATGGTGCAGAATTAATACAATAAGAGTGAAGCAAGGAGGAGAGGAAAGTTAGTAGCCATAGTCATAACCATTTTTGGTTGAAGTGTTTTTAGGGGGTTTGTTGATTGGTTTCTTTAATTATATATTGACATACAAGTCTATAAGTGAGATTAATACCCCATCCCTTGCCCAAAAATAAAAAGGAAATTTATTTTTTGAAATTAATTTGGGAATTCTTTGAATTTAAAATGATTATAATTAAATTCTTAAACTAAAAAACTGATAGTTGCATGCCTTATTAAATAGAATATCTGATTTATTATTTCTACAGTAGCTAGGGGTAATAAATGGGTAGTTAAATTGTATACAACTTAGTAGGTTTGTCAATTGAGTTAAGTGAACTGGGTTTAAAGTTCATTCGGTTTCTTTTCCCCGATGAAATCCGTATTAAAATATAGTATTATTAAAATTGACTTCTAAACTCAAAAAATATAATTTGAAGTAAATTATTTAATCATTCTTTTTAATATTTATTGAATTTTAAATTAATAATAAATAATTTAATATTTATTATTTTTAATATCTAATCTCGATCTTTTTCATGTAAGTGCTAAATTTTATTATGAAAATGATAAAAGTAACCGTTTTAAGAAAAAAAATATGGTACTTAATTTGTAATTGAAGATACTATATATAAATATAAATTGAGAGGAAAATATATAATAATTGATATAAATATATTTTAAACTTAAATTTTTATTCAAACTTGACTCGACTTAACTAACATTTAAATAAAATTTAAAGAAAGTTTCAAGCTTGACGGCTCAACTGACAGTCCTACAGCTTAGGTAATTGGATTTGTGGTACTATATTGTTAGTTAATCGGTGGCGAAGTCACGTTAATTTTGTGGGTCAATTGAGCTCACTGGAAAAAAATTTATTTTCTAATGTAAGGTTAATTTTAAAATTTTAAAATAATATATATAAATTGACACCACTAAAATTTTATAAATTTTCTATTATACGGGATCAAATTGAAAATTTATAACTTTGTCAATCAAATTTTAATCATATATGACTCATATCCTTTTAATATATGTATCTCTCTATAATATTTTAAACTAAATAATAATCTAATTTATATTATTTTTAAAAATAAATAATAAATTACTTACTTATGAACATTTGTGATTAAAAAAAATATATTATGAGTCAATATAATGTATATATACCATATATTATTATTCATTATATTTTCATTGTAATATAATATATATATATACATATATATACACCCAAAAGTATAAAATATTTAAAAAAAAAAATTATCTCGAGAGCGCTGTCCCCGAACCCCATCAAATTTTTTTATAATTTAATAATAATATTGACTTCACTGATAAAAACTTCCGACTTCGCCAATGTAGTTAATTATGAAGGTGATGTATCCATTAAGCAAACTCGAAACCCCACAAGAGAATTTTTTGAATAAATTATTGAAAATTAAATATACTTTAATCGTAAGGTTTGAAATCTATAAATCCTTAGACTTACACCGGTGACGTGACATTATTAACGGTACTAGTGTCGGGTGACACATGGTTTTATTTGTAATTATTGTAAAAATATAAAAATGTTATAAAATATCTAAATTCATAATATTTTATAGATGTCTAGATACATATAACTCTCATGCATTGAGTATTAAAATGTATGACTCTTGAGTTTTATAACTTCCTAGTAGTATTGATATTCTTATTTCTATAAATAAGACAATTGTAAAGTGATTGATAGATATACAAAAAGATTATGCAAATGCCCTCTTTTATCTAATCATCTTATTTTAGTTATCTTTCATAATACATTATCAACACGAATTACTTATTATTTTTGTCTTGAAGCAGATAATCATATAGTTGATTTGAAGAAGAAGATATAATTCTCTCTCTCTATATATATATTTATAATATATGTTGTGTTCTGTTATTACCACCATATGAATAAGAGGTGATAAGGTATTATAGTATATATATGTTGTCTATTATCTCTGCACCACCAATATGTCCAGTGTCCACTAGTACTCTATAGCTAATGGTGTGAAATAGGTCAGGAAATAACACTGACCACACAACTGAATACACCCGAATTTACCTAGCTAGACTTAACATACATCATTGTGGTAAAATTAATTATTCTGATTTGAATAGTATAACAATTGGTAACAACCCTTGCGTGAAAGTATTAAAATAATAAAAATGGACTGTTGAATACATCTTTGCATCACCTTGACTTTGAGTTTGTAAGTTTATTTGTTGGCATTTTTCTTAGTAGAGGCTGCAAGCTCAGCAAAAGAATAAAGTAATATTAATGCCGCTACTATTTTTTTGATGCAATAATTCAAAAGAGAAAGTCTTCTTGTTCTAAAAACAAATAAAGTCAATTAATTACATGTACAAATTATAATGTAGAAGAACTTTGAAAATTTGCCTCTATGCCTAATTCTTGTTGATCTTATGGCACAGAAGATCTGTAACACCCCAACTTATTATAAATAAAATTGAATTTTTTTTATTCATTATTCTAAATTAATAAGGTGTTAAAAATCATCCGTTTGTGGATTTTGGATATTTTCTGTTTGGAATTTAGAAAAACTCAAAGCTACAAAGTTGTAGAGAATTCAATTTTGTGTGGAATGGACATAAAATTCGTATTTTTCTGATAAACGGGTTATTTTCTATGAATTACTGAAGTTTCGGAAAATAAAATAATTTTTATTAAATTATGGGTGGGACCCACTTTTTGGTTGGTGTTGAATGCACATGGGCTGCTGAAATTTTCAGAATTGAGGGGCTGAAATTGTCAACAAAGCATGCGAAGAAGTTTGGTGTAAATAATATTATTATTTTATTATTTAGTCTTCTTTGGCGTTCTAGCATTTTCCTATAAATAGACGCTTAGGTTAGAATTGAAAATTATACCAGAAACACGTTTTTTTTCTCTCTATATTGTCGAGCGTATTTTTGTGAGTATTTAGATACTTTGAGAGTTGTTGTTCGGTACAAGTTTCCTTCGGCTTTCTATTCGATATTCCGATCAGAAGTACCGTTATTTTGAGGTAAGGGATGTTATTTTCTTCAATATCATTATGCCAAAATGTTGGTGAACTTTTAATCAAATTTAAAACTTTTTGTGTCGGGATTACTATTCACGTATACGGTACTATTCACGAATACGGCACTATTCACCAAAAAATGAAAATTTTCCTTTTTATTCAAGATGTCTATTTTGACTACTATCTTTGATTGTATCTATGTTTTGATCGTTATTTTTGAATTCTGCTTCACAATTGGTTATTATGAAGTATTATTGATCTTGGATAAACTGTTATACGAATCTATCCTTCTGTCTCACTGGGTTCGTTTTCTTTAAAATATTTTTCATCATCCTCAGTCTTAAATGATTATATTACTGAATATCTTTGGCCTATAGTGCAAAGATGAATGATTAACTGATGAATATCTTTGGCTCGTAGTGCAAAGATGAACAGGTGTTGAGATGAACATGACCAACTGGTGATACAAATGAATATCTTTGGCCTGTAGTGCAAAGATGAATATTTGGTTAAAGATGTATATTGATTGTTGTTACAGGGATAAAATATTGATGATGAACTTTTAAATCTTAGAAGATAGTAGAATTCATTCTCTACGTGACTCTTCTAATGGATTGCTATTTCCGCTGCAGAATATTGATCTAAAACTTGTTGTTTATTATATTCTATCAGATTTTTTCCTGTTGAAGACTAATGATAATTTGTTGTATATTATCTTAGTCATAATATTCTTTACTGGACTAGTTGAGCTCACCCTTTTCCTTTTTGTTCCATTTTTCTTCTCAGGAGGTGAGAACATAGTAGGATCGAGTCGGGGTATGGAGTGATGGTTCTAGAAAGATATTTTAGCAGTACTCACAATTTCTGTAAAATAGTGTATGAATAATTGTAATGAGGACTTATTTGAGTGTTGATATTATTTAGAAGACAATATTTGTATTTAAACTCACAGTATGTGTTGTCGTATTTTGCACGACAATTGTATTATTGAAGTTGTAGTTTACTTTTTGTACCATGTATTTGGCGACTCAAAATGGGTGTTGTATACCTATTTTGGGGGCGTTACAGTTGGTATCAAAGCTTAGGGATATGGTCTCTGGCGGAGATCGGGTAATAGAACTAGGAGGGGAGAGATGAGTAAATCCTTCGCTAGTGTGTCATATCTAAACTTATTTGTTGGTTGGTCATAATATATGGATATTATGTGAAATATTAATTTGTTTAATTAACCCTTGTTTTATGGCAGTATTTAAGAATGGCTGCTGAGGACGTTAACAATGGAGTGTATGAGACTGTGGAACAACCTTTAGTCATAAACCAAGAGAACGTGCAACACGAAGGCAATATTCCTCCTATAAACAACACTACCGAGCAAACGATGAATAATGGAATGTTTAGGAGCTTTTTGCAGTTCATGCAAAATCAGACGAGGGATACTCGTGTACAAAATATGGGTGTAAATGATGGCAACGGACGGTCTGTCACAGCCAAGCAATTCAAGGAGTTGGGACCACCGGATTTCTGGGGAAAGCCGATCCGATTAAGGCAGAAATGTGGGTCAAGCAAATTACCAAGATATTTGATGTCTTGGGATGCATGAAGGAACAGAAAGTTACATTCGCCACCTTTATGTTCCGTGGAGAGGCAGATTACTGGTGGAAATCCGTGAAGTGTACCCAGCCAGCCGCACTTAACATGTCTTGGGAAAGATTTCAGAAACTGTTCAATGACAAGTACATTCCAGAAAGTATTCGTCATATGAAGGAGGTAGAGTTTATTAGACTGGAACAGAACAACATGACGGTCTCTCAATACGAGGCAAAGTTCACAGAGTTATCCAAGTTTGCACCTCATTTGATGGAGAATGAGGAACGTATGACGCGGATGTTTCTAAGAGGTCTAAAACCCGAGATTCGTCAATACCTTATCTCTCATAAATTTTCTCTGTATTCAGATGTTGTCAACAAGGCTCAATTATTAGAGCGAGATAATGAGTACACTCAATCGAGGGATCACAACCAGGGTCATACCAGTGACAGCAGTCATCGAAGCGATGATAACCAACGAGGAGGGAAGAATACAGATAAAAGCGGTAACCACTCGGGTGGTAATCGTGGCCATGATAATAGAAGAGGTGATTCTAATGGAAATTTTAAAAAGAGGAGATTTAACAATGACAGGAAGACATCAACAGCAACACCAGCATCAACTGTTGCTAGGGGAGGAGAACGACCACCGGTCGTGTGTTACAAATGCGGGAAAGAGGGACATATCAACCCAAACTGCCCACAACAATCCAAGGTACGTTATAACTGTGGAAAGGAGGGTCATATATCCCGAAAGTTTTCCGTAGAAAAAACAAGTTCAGTGGGGATGGTTATTCCAAAAGCTGTCCCGGATAAGTCGAAATCAACGGTTCCTGAAAGAGCGTTTGTCGTGACTTGCCAAAACGTGAGGAACCCGAACAAGGTGATCACGGGTAAGCTAATCTTGAATTCTTGCAAAGTTTATACCTTACTAGATACCGGTTCTACCCATTCTTTTATCTCTCCTGCTTGTGTTCAAAGTTTAAACTTGACTCCAGAGAAATTAGACTTTGATTTATCTGTTGAAACTCAGTTGGGTGAAACCTTCGTTACATCTATAGTTTATAAATCTTTCTTGATCCAAGTTGGCACTATCATATTACCTGTTGATCTTATCTCTTTAAAGATACTTGCTTTTGATGTGATTTTAGGAATTGATTGGTTAACCACTCATCATGCCAAAATTGATTGTTTTCGTAAGGTTGCTAGTTTTCTTATTCATAACCAACCTGTCATACGAATTTAAACAACTAAACCACTAAAATCAGTCACTGTCATATCAAGCCACAAAGCTATTCATTTATTGAAAAATGGATGCCAAGCTTTCTTAGCCCATGTTATGGATATGAATAAAGACAAGTCAGATTTGGATAATATTTATGTTGTTAGAGAATTTCCTGATGTATTTCCTGAAGAACTTCCCGGTCTACCCCCAGCACGTGATGTTGAATTCTTTATTGACCTTGAACCGGGTACAAAACCCATTTCTAAAACCCCATATCGAATGACTCCTATTGAACTTCAGGAGTTGAAAGTCTAACTACAGGAATTGTTAGACATCGGTTTCATTCGTCCTAGTACATCTCCTTGGGGTGCTCCTATTTTATTCGTAAAGAAGAAAGATGGGAGTATGCGACTTTGTATTGACTACCAAGAATTAAACCATGTCACCATCAAGAATAGGTATCCGCTACCTCGCATTGATGACCTGTTTGACCAGTTACAAGGAGCACAATTCTTTTCAAAGATCGACCTTCGTTCTGGATATCATCAGCTAAAGATTAAAACTGAGGATATTTCAATGACTGCCTTCAGAACTCGGTACGAGCATTATGAATTCTTAGTCATGTCTTTTGGATTGACTAATGCTCCTACTGCTTTCATGGATATGATGAACCGAGTATTCATGGAATATTTGGATCAGTTCGTTGTTGTCTTTATTGATGACATCCTCATCTATTCCAAAAGCCGTGAAGATCATGAGCACCAATTGAAGCTGATACTTGAAAGGGTTCGTGAAAACAAGCTTTATGCCAAGCTGAAGAAATCCGAGTTCTGGCTTGAGGAAGTAGCATTCCTTGGGCACGTGGTGTCAAAACATGGAGTATCTGTTGACCCGACGAAGATTGAAGCAATACAAAGTTGGGAGCAACCGAAGTCGGTGACCGAAATACGTAGCTTTCTAGGCTTAGCTGGTTATTATTGGAGATTCGTGGAAGGATTTTCTCGACTCGATACTCTGTTAACTCAGCTGACCCGGAAAGATACAAAATTCCTATGGAGCGAGGAATGCGAGAAGAGTTTCCAAGAGCTCAAGAGGAGACTCATTTCAGCACCTGTTCTGGCAATACCATCTTGTTTGGATGGATTTGTTATCTACAGCGATGCTTCAGGCAAAGGGTTAGGATGTGTTCTCATGCAACATGGGAAAGTCATAGCCTATGCCTCGCGACAACTCAAAGAATATGAGAGGAATTATCCTACTCATGATCTAGAGTTGACATCAGTCGTTTTCGCGTTGAAGATATGGAGACACTACTTGTATGGGGAGAAAATGGAGATTTATACGGACCATAAAAGCCTCAAATATTTCTTCAGCCAAAAAGAACTCAACATGCGGCAACGACGTTGGCTTGAGCTGTTGAAAGATTATGATCACACTATTCAATATCATCCTGGAAAAGCAAACGTAGTAGTTGACACATTGAGTAGAAGATCATATGCGAGTACGAGTGCGATATTGTCAACGCAAAGACCCATTTTATATGACTTGCAAAGGATGAAGGTAGAATTAAAGACTCCAGGGACCCACGTGATGATGGCGAATATACGAGTAGAACCGAATTTAATCGATAAAGTTAAAGCTGCTCAAGCTACGAACCTGGGGCTGATGCGTATGAAGAAGAAAGTGCAAGAAGGTGCTATTCCAGAAGCAAGACTCGATGAAGAAGGAATACTTTGAGTCAACTCTAGACTTTGCGTTCCTAACGATTCTGACTTGAAGCATAGAATCATGATGGAGGCACACAACACCCCATTTGCAATCCATCCTAGGAGTACCAAAATGTATCATGATATTCGACACACATTTTGGTGGAACAATATGAAGAGGGAGATCGCGGAGTTTATCTCGAGGTGTTTAATCTGTCAACGTGTAAAGGTGAAGCATCAAGTGTCAAAGGGTCCATTGCAACAATTTGAGATTCCGAAATGGAAGTGGGAACACATTACCATGGATTTCGTTACAGGTCTTCCCAAAGTTTCTCAAGGCATAGATGTAAGACCCCAAATAATTAATAAATAAAATTTAATTTCCTTTAATTATTATTTTGAATAGTAAGGGTTGATTTGATTAATGTGATAGTTATGGGTAAAATACGCAAATATTTCAAAATAAGCAAGTGGTTATAAAATATTCATTATTATCGGGGAATATTCATTTGGTCGTGGAATATTCGTACTGTCGGGGAATATTCGTACGACGGCGCAGCCATGTGTGGGCCCCATAACGGAAAGTGATTGGAGGAAGAAAACGACAAATATAAGCTGTTTAAAAATAACGACGTAGTTGTTACCGTTTACACTGTTGGAATACCCGGTGGTTAAAATACAGTAATACGCGTTGTTGCACAGTAGCACACGGTATTGCACAGTATTTTGAATTATTGATCCTTACGTAAGAAGACACTACTCAATAATTGCTACAGGAGTTACTGTTCATTACTTTATTGATTCAATAATTGCTGCGTTGATATTTATATTATTATTGTTTTAATAATTGTCATTGCACAGTATTTTCTATTATCAGATCAATAATTCATATTATTTGAATAATATTATCAGATAACATTATTGGCAATGTCTAGAAAGTTCTGTCAAGGAGAGGTTTGGTCATCTAATTGCGCGCCAGTAAGGAGAAATCCTTATTGGAAAGCCCCCTCTATCCTGGAAACGGCCTGGTTGTCAGTACTGTGATTCGGTAATATTATTTTTAATAATTAATTATTGATTATTATGATAAAGAAAATATTTATTTTATGTGGATATAGATGGAGAAAATTTTTAATGTGACAATTGTTGAAAATTAATATTTTATCTTTTTCTGATAAAATAATTCATTTAAATATATTATTTTAATAATATATTAACGATGATATTTTTACAATGAATGTGGGATATATGAGTATATGAGGAGGTAGAGTATTTTTGTGGCATTAAATGATTAACACATGTTTTGTGTGTCGGTGGACATAATTTTTGACCGAAAATTTAGTATAGACTGTAAAATCGCCCGTTTGTGGATTTTGGATAATTTCTGTTTGGAATTTGGAAAAATTTTCTTCTGCAAAGTTGTAGAGAATTGAAATTCCTATAAAAAGTCGCGAGATTCGAATTTTCTGACAAAAGGACTATTTATTGTGAATTATTGAAGTTCCGGAGTTTCGAAATAATTGATTTTTGGAAGTTTTAATTATTATTTTCAACAAAAACGTTTTTCAAAGGTTGGTGGGCATCTTTAACATGTGCTTGATGTCTAAAATCAGATTCCTTGGTGGTTGGCTTGAATGTTTTGTAAATATTAATATTATATTAATTTAGTCTCCTTTGGCGTTCTAACATTTTCCTATAAATAGAGGGCTAAGTTAGAATTAAAAATCACACCAGAAACAAAGTTTTCTCTCTTTCTCTTTCTATATTATCGAGCGTATTCTTGTGAGTATACTTTGAGTGTTACTATACGGTGCGAATTTCTGTCAGCACTATACCAAAATTCAGTCAGAAGTACTGCTATTTTGAGGTAAGGGATGTTATTTTCTTCTTAAATGATATTATTTTCTTCAATATCATTACGCCGAAATATTGGTGAACGTTTTTATCAAATTTGGAACTTTTTGTGCCGGAGTTACTATTCACGTATACGGTACTATTCACGTATACGGCACTATTCACGAATACGGCACTATTCACAGAAAAAATTATTTTTTTTCTTTTCGTCCAAAATATCTATTGTGGATACTAGCTTTGATTGTATCCATGTTTTGATCATTCTTGAATTTTACATCACTATGATTATTTTTGAGGTATTTTTGGACATGGATAAAACAAAGTACGAATCCTTAATCCTTGTCATTTTGTTTCACTGGATTCGCTTCTTTAAAAATATTTTTTATCATCTTCAGTCTTAAAGGAGGTTATTATTGAATATCTTTGGCCTGTAGTGCAAAGATGAATTACTTCTGATGAATATCTTTGGCCCGTAGTGCAAAGATGAACAGGTGTTTAGATGAACATGATCAACAGATGAATATCCTTGGCCTGTAGTGCAAGGATGAATATATGATTCAAGATGTGCATTGATTGATGTTACAGGAATAAAAAAATACTGTTGATGGACTGTTAAATTCATAGACTTTAGTAGATTTCATCCTCTACGTAACTCTTCTATGAATTAATATTTTCCGCTGCGAATATTGATTTAAAACTTGTTGTCTATTGTATTCTATTAGATTTTTCCCTGTTGAAGGCTAACGATAATTTGTTGTATATTATCTTAGTCATAATATTCTTTACTGAGCTAGTTGAGCTCACCCTTTTCCTTTTTGTTCCATTTTTCTTCTCAGGAGACGAGAATATAGCGGGTACGAGTCGGGGTATGAATTGATGGTCCTTGAGAGAGTTGTTTAGTAGTCCTCACCATTTTTGTAAAATAATATATCAATAATTGTATTGAGGACATAGTTGGGTATGTATATTGTTTAGATGACAATGTTTGTATTCAAACTCACAGTTTATGGGTTGTAAAAGTTGTGGTTGTTTCTGTACCATGTATTTGGCGACTCAAAATGGGTTGGATGGAATGGACCTATTTTGGGGGCGTCACAGTTGGTATCAGAGCTTAGGGATATGATCTCTGGCGGAGATCGGGGAATAGAACTAGGAGGGGAGAGATGAGTAAATCCTTCGCTAGTGTGTTCTACCTAAGCTTATTTGTTAGTTGGTCAGTATATAGGGATATTATGTGATATATTGATTTCCTTAATTAACCCTTGTTTTATGACAGTATTTGATAATGTCGACTGAGAATATTAGCAATGGAAATGAGACCGTGGAGACGCCTGTACTCACCCACGAGGAGAACGTGCAACAGGCTGGCAATGTTCCTCCTGTGAACAACACCACTGATCAGACGATGAACGACGCAATGTTTAGAAGCTTTTTGCAGTTCATGCAAAATCAGACGAGGGAGACTCGTGTTCAAAATACAGGAGGAAATGATAACAATTCACGGGTTGTCACGGCCAAGCAGTTCAAAGAGTTGGGACCACCAGAATTTAAGGGAAAGCCAGATCCGATCATGGCGGAGACATGGGTCAAGCAAATTACCAAGATATTCGATGTCTTGGGATGCACGGAGGAACAGAAGGTTCCATTCGCCACCTTTATGTTCCATGGCGAGGCAGACTACTGGTGGGAGTCTGTGAAGCGTACCCATCCAGCCGCACTCAGCCTGTCTTGGGAGACGTTTCAGAAACTATTTAATGACAAATACTTTCCTGAAAGTGTTCGTCATATGAAGGAAGTGGAGTTCATCAGATTAGAACAAAATAACATGACGGTGTCTCAGTACGAGGCAAAGTTTGCAGAGTTATCCAGGTTTGCACCTCATTTGGTGGAGAATGAGGAACGTATGACGTGGATGTTTCTGAGAGGTTTGAAACCCGGCATACGACAATATCTCATCTCTCATAAATTTTCTCTCTATTCAGATGTTGTTAACAGGGCTCAATTGTTGGAGCGAGATAACGAGTACGGTCAATCGAGGTACCACAATCAGGATCATACCGGAGATAGCAGTCAACAAAATAACGATAACCAGTGGAGAAAGAAAAAGACGGACAAAAATGGTAAACACTCTGGTGGTAATCATGGCCATGAAAATAGAAGAAGCGAGTTAGGAGGAGATTTTAAAAAGAGGAGATTTAACAACGACCATGTGAAGACGACAGTGCCGGCAGCAACTGGTTCTAAGGGAGGAGAACGACCACCGGTCATATGCTATAAATGCGGGAAAGAGATACATATCAGTCCAAACTGCCCACAACAGTTTAAGGTATGCTATAATTGTGGAAATGAAGGACATATCGCTCGAGATTGTACGGTAGGGAAACCTAGTTCAGCGGGGACGGTGACTCAAAAGACTGTCCCAGAAAAGCCAAAGTCAATGGTTCCTGGAAGAGCGTTTGTTGTGACTGGTCAACATGCGAGGAACCCAAACGAGGTGATCACGGGTAAGCTATTTATAAATTCTTGCGAAGTTTATACCTTACTAGATACCGGTGCTACCCATTCATTTATCTCTCCTGCTTGTGCTCAACGTTTAAACTTGACTCCGGAGAAATTAGACTTTAACTTATCTGTGGAAACTCCGTTAGGAGAAACTTTCATCACATCCAGTGTTTATAAATCTTGTTTGATTCAAGTTGGCACCATCACCTTACCTGTTGACCTTATCTCTTTAAAGATACTTGCTTTTGATGTGATTTTAGGGATTGATTGGTTAACTACTCATCATGCCAAAATTGATTGTTTTCGTAAGGTTGTTAGTTTTCATATTCCTAATCAACCTGTTGTTCGAATTCAGGCAACTAAACCATTAAAATCAATCACTGTCATATCTAATCATAAAGCTATTCGTTTATTGAAAAACGGATGTCAAGCTTTCTTAGCCCATGTTATGGATTTGAATAAAGACACGTCAAAATTGAATAATATTCCTGTTGTTATTGACTTTCCTGACGTATTTCCCGAAGAACTTCCCGGTCTACCCCCAGAATGTGAAGTTGAATTCTTTATTGATCTCGAACCTGGTACAAAGCCCATTTCTAAAACCCCATATCGAATGGCTCCTATTGAACTTCAAGAGTTAAAAGTCCAACTACAGGAGTTATTGGACATCGGTTTCATTCGTCCTAGTACATCTCCTTGGGGTGCTCCTGTTTTATTCGTAAAGAAGAAAGACGGGAGTATGCGACTTTGTATTGATTATCGGGAATTGAACCATGTCACCATCAAGAATAGGTATCCTCTACCTCGTATTGATGACTTGTTTGACCAGTTGCAAGGAGCACAATTCTTTTCAAAAATCGATCTTCGTTCTGGATATCATCAGCTAAAAATTAGAACTGAGGATATTCCAAAGACTGCCTTCAGAACTCGGTATGGGCATTATGAATTCTTAGTCATGTCTTTTGGATTGACTAATGCTCCTGCTGCTTTCATGGATATGATGAACCGAGTATTCAAGGATTATTTGGATCAATTCGTTGTTGTCTTTATTGATGACATCCTCATATATTCCAAAAGCCGTGAAGATCATGAGCACCATTTGAAGATGGTACTCCAAAGGCTTCGTGAAAACAAGTTATATGCTAAGTTGAAAAAATGCGAGTTCTGGCTTGAGGAAGTAACATTCCTTGGGCACGTGGTGTCAAAAAATGGAGTATCTGTTGACCCGACGAAGATTGAAGCAATACAAAGTTGGGAGCAACCAAAGTCGGTCACTGAAGTACGTAGCTTTTTGGGCTTAGCTGGTTCTTATCGGAGATTCGTGGAAGGGTTTTCTCGAATTGCTACTCCATTAACTCAGCTAACTCGGAAGGATACAAAATTCGTATGGAGCGAGGAATGCGAAAAGAGTTTCCAAGAGCTTAAGAGGAGACTTATTTCGGCACCTGTTCTAACAATACCATCTGGTTCAGATGGATTTGGTATCTACAGCGATGCTTCGGGCAAAGGGTTAGGATGTGTTCTCATGCAACGTGGGAAAGTCATAGCCTATGCCTCGCGACAACTTAAAGAGTATGAGAGGAATTATCCTACTCATGATCTAGAGTTGGCAGCAGTCGTTTTCGCGCTAAAGATCTGGAGGCACTATCTATACGGGGAGAAAGTGGAGATATATTCAGATCATAAAAGCCTCAAATATTTCTTCACTCAGAAAAGAACTCAACATGCGGCAACGACGTTGGCTCGAGTTGTTGAAAGATTACGACCACACTATTCAATACCATCCTGGAAAAGCGAACGTGGTAGCTGACGCATTGAGTAGAAGATCATATGCAGGAATGAGTGCAATGATGTCAAGTATACGCATAGAGCCAACTTTAATAGAAAAAGTTAAGGTTGCTCAAGCCACCGATCCGGAGCTGATGCATATGAAGACGAAAGTACAAGAAGGTGCCATTCCAGAAGCGAGAATTGATGAAGAAGGAATACTTCGAGTCCACTCCAGACTTTGTGTTCCTAACGATTCTGATTTGAAGTACAAGATCATGATGGAGGCACACAATACACAGTTTGCAATTCATCCTGGAAGTACCAAAATGTATCGTGATCTTCGACATACATTTTGGTGGAACAATATGAAGAGAGAGATTGCAAAGTTTATTTCAACGTGTTTAACTTGTCAACGTGTAAAGGCAGAGCATCAAGTGCCAAAGGGTCTATTGCAACCACTTGAGATTTCGAAATGGAAGTGGGAACACATTACTATGGATTTCGTCACGGGTCTTCCTACGGTTTCTCAAGGCATCAATGCTATTTGGGTTATTGTTGATAGATAACCAAGTCTGCTCATTTCTTGCCGATACGGGAGACTTATTCCCTTGAACGTCTTGTTCAAATGTACGTAAATGAGATTGTAAGATTGCATGGCATGCCAGTATCCATAGTTTCGGATCGTGACCCAAGATTTACTTCAAGATTTTGGGTTAGCTTGCAAAAAGCTATGGGTACAGAGTTACGATTCAGTTCGGCATACCATCCTCAAACGGACGGACAATCAGAGAGGACTATTCAAACTCTTGAAGATTTATTAAGACTCTGTGTCCTAGACTTCAAGGGCAGTTGGGATAAATATTTACCATTGGTGGAATTCTCCTACAACAACAGTTATCAGGCAAGCATTGGTGTGGCCCCATTTGAAGCATTGTATGGACGAAAGTGTCGCTCTCCAGTATGTTGGGACGAGGTGGGTGAAGCAACATTGTTGGGACCCGAGTTAGTACGTATGACTACAGGAGAAGATCCAAACGATTCGACAGCGTATACAAACGGCACAAGATCGACAAAAGAGTTATGCGGATCTTCATCGAAAGGACGTAGAATTTAGTGTTGGGGATCATGTATTGTTGCGTGTTGCCCCATGGAAGGGAGTTACAAGATTTGGGAAGAGAGGAAAGCTTAATCCACGATTTATTGGTCCGTTTCAAATTCTTGATCGAGTAGGTAATGTAGTCTATAGACTCGCGTTACCTCCAAGTATGTCTCGTGTTCATAATATTTTTCATATATATGTGCTTCGTAAATATGTGAAAGACCCGAACCACATCATTGAGTTAGAACCGGACGAGATAGCCGAAGATTTAACGTATGAGGAGGTACCTGTCAAGATCTTGGATAGGAAGGAGCATGTCCTACGCACGAAGGTAATACCACAAGTTAAAGTTTTGTGGAGGAATCATGCTATAGAGGAAATGACCTGGGAGTTGGAAACGGAAATGAAAGCGAGGTATCCTCACCTTTTCGAAACCCCAGGTACGTATGTCAATTTCGAGGACGAAATTTCATAAGGAGGGGAGGTTGTAAGACCCCAAATAATTAATAAATGAAATTTAATTTCCTTTAATTATTATTTTGAATAGTAAGGGTTGATTTGATTAATGAGGATAGTTATGGGTAAAATATGCAAATATTTCAAAATAAGCAAGTGGTTATAAAATATTCATTGTTGTCGGGGAATATTCGTTTGGTCGTGGAATATTCGTACTGTCGGGAAATATTCGTACGACGGCGCAGCCATGTGTGGGCCCCATAACGGAAAGCGATTGGAGGAAGAAAACGACAAATATAAGTTGTTTAAAAATAACGGCGTAGTTGTTACCGTTTACACTGTTGGAATACCCGGTGGTTAAAATACAATAATACGCGTTGTTACACAGTAGCACACGGTATTGCACAGTATTTTGAATTATTGATCCTTACGTAAGAAGGCATTACTCAATAATTTCTACAGGAGTTACTGTTCATTACTTTATTGATTCAATAATTGCTGCATTGATATTTATATTATTATTGTTTCAATAATTGACATTGCACAGTATTTTCCATTATCAGATCAATAATTCATATTATTTGAATAATATTATCAGATAACATTATTGGCAATGTCTAGAAAGTTCTGTCAAGGAGAGGTTTGGTCATCTAATTGCGCGCCAGTAAGGAGAAATCCTTATTGGAAAGCCCCCTCTATCCTGGGAACGGCCTGGTTGTCAGTACTGTGATTCTGTAATATTATTTTTAATAATTAATTATTGATTATTATGATAAAGAAAATATTTATTTTATGTGGATATAGATGGAGAAAATTTTTAATGTGACAATTGTTGAAAATTAATATTTTATTTTTTTCTGATAAAATAATTTATTTAAATATATTATTTTAATAATATATTAACGATGATATTTTTACAATGAATGTGGGATATATGAATATATGAGGAGGTAGAGTATTTTTGTGGCATTAAATGTTTAACACATGTTTTGTGTGTCGGTAGACATAATTTTTGACCGAAAATTGAGTATAGAATGTAAAATCACCTGTTTGTGGATTTCGGTCAATTTCTGTTTGGAATTTGGAAAAATTTTCTTCTGCAAAGTTGTAGAGAATGGAATTTCCCATGGAAAGTCGTGAGATTCGAATTTTCTGACAAAGGAGCTATTTATTGTGAATTATTGAAGTTTCGGGGTTCCGAAATAATTGATTTTTGGAAGTTTTAATTATTATTTTCAACAAAAACGTTTTTCAAAGGTTGGTGGGCATCTTTAACATGTGTTTGATGGCTAAAATCAGATTCCTTGGTGGTTGGCTTGAATGTTTTGTAAATATTAATATTATATTAATTTAGTCTCCTTTGGCGTTCTAATATTTTCCTATAAATAGAGGGCTAAGTTAGAATTAAAAATCACACCAGAAACAAAGTTTTCTCTCTTTCTCTCTCTATATTATCGAGCGTATTCTTGTGAGTATACTTTGAGTGTTGCTATACGGTGCGAGTTTCTGTCAACACTATACCGAAATTAAGTCAGAAGTACGGCTATTTTAAGGTAAGGGATGTTATTTTCTTCTTAAATGATATTATTTTCTTCAATATCATTATGCCGAAACATTGGTGAACGTTTTTATCAAATTTGGAACTTTTTGTGTCGGAGTTACTATTCACGTATACGGTACTATTCACGTATACGGCCCTATTCACGAATACGGCACTATTCACAGAAAAATTATTTTTTTTCTTTTCGTCCAAAATATCTATTGTGGATACTAGCTTTGATTGTATCCATGTTTTGATCATTCTTGAATTTTACACCACTATGATTATTTTTGAGGTATTTTTGGACATGGATAAAACAAAGTACGAATCCTTAATCCTTAATCCTTGTCATTTTGTTTCACTGGATTCGTTTCTTTAAAAATATTTTTATCATCTTCAGTCTTAAAGGATGTTATTATTGAATATCTTTGGCCTGTAGTGCAAAGATGAATGATTTCTGATGAATATCTTTGGCCCGTAGTGCAAAGATGAACAGGTGTTTAGATGAACAAGACCAACAAATGAATATCCTTGGCCTGTAGTGCAAGGATGAATATATGATTCAAGATGTGCATTGATTAATGTTACAGGGATAAAAATACTGTTGATGGACTGTTAAATTCATAGACATTAGTAGATTTCATCTTCTACGTAACTCTTCTATGAATTAATATTTTCCGCTGCGAATATTGATTTAAAACTTGTTGTCTATTGTATTCTATCAGATTTTTCCCTGTTGAAGATTAACGATAATTTGTTGTATATTATCTTGGTCATAATATTCTTTACTGAGCTAGTTGAGCTCACCCTTTTCCTTTTTGTTCCATTTTTCTTCTCAGGAGACGAGAATATAGCGAGTACGAGTCGGGGTATGAATTGATGATCCTTGAGAGAGTTGTTTAGTAGTCCTCACCATTTTTGTAAAATAATATATCAATAATTGTATTGAGGACATAGTTGGGTATGTATATTGTCTAGATGACAATGTTTGTATTCAAACTCACAGTTTATGGGTTGTAAAAGTTGTGGTTGTTTCTGTACCATGTATTTGGCGACTCAAAATGGGTTGGATGGAATGGACCTATTTTGGGGGCGTCACATATTTGTAAAATTAATGGACCTTATAGGACAAGTAAATTCTAATCTAGTCTTCTCAATCAAATAGCACATTTTTTATTTTATTTTCAAAAAATCACTTGTACCACTTTTTAGGGATGGGGGTAGAGTATTGTTTTAGATAGAGAAAACCCTTTATAAGGGTAAGAGAGAGAAAGTAAAAGAGGATTTGCATGATCCGTATTTGCAGGATTGGGGGGGTTCTGTGCAATAAAAACATGAACATCCCATGACCTTGTCTGCTAGCTCGTCTCTCCCTTTTTCTCTCTTGTATCACCTCGTTTGCAATCCACACATCCATTTTTAGATTGGCTTACTAATTACTAGTAACTATTTTTTTAACATAACTAATGTTAAAAAAAAATTACATTATTTTGAATTATAAAAAATCTTCTAAACAGAGTTCAAATTAAGATAATGTTTGTGGGATAGATATAGTACTATTGTATCTATTAATATAAAAATGGCAAATTTAATTAATTATCGCTTATTTTGGAGGGGAGAAATGGTAAAATAAAATGCTATTTATTTGCTCAAACATATAATGGCTTCTCAAAATTCAATTGCAACACCTGTGACGCCCCCAAAATAAGTATACATCAACTATTCTGAGTCGCCAAATACATGGTACAGAATACGAATACAATCTTTAATATACAATAAGAGAGCTGTGAGTTTAATACAAATATTGTCTTATAGACAATATCCACTCTCAGAATAAGTCCTCATTACATTTATTGTCACATTATTTAACAGAATAGTGAGAACTACTAATGCTATCATTTGGACTGTCAATCCGTTCCCCGACTCGTCCCAGCTATATTCTCATTTCCTGAAGAGAACAGTGAAGAAAAGGGTGAGCTCAACTAGCCCAGTAAGAAATATTATGACTAAGATAATGCAGAATAAATTATCATTAGTCTTCAACAATGTTAAACTGATAAAATACAATAGACATCAAGTTTAACTGCAACGGAACAAGCAATCCATTAAAAGAGTCAAGTAGATAATAAAATCTAAAAAAGTTTTTCATCACTTTTATCGCTGAAACTCAGCTTAATAAATAATCCACATCATTAAATCATCCCTGCACTACAGGCCAAGGATACTATTTAGTATCGCGACCACGAATTCTCCATGCACTACGGGCCAAAGATAATCGTGTTTTCATCAACGATCCTGATCATGCCATAAAACAATTCATCTTTGCTCCCTTGGCCGAAGAGAATCCATAGCCATAATCATACCAAAAACTGTTCATCAATGCACTACGGGCCAATGAGAACTTTTTTCACATCATTTGTAATATTACGGTCATGATTATACCGAATAATCCCTGGTCATAATCATACCAAGTCCATCTATGCACTACAGGCCACAGATGACTTTCAACAAAATATAAACATGAGGATGATGACAATGATATAAGAATTCAATAAAACAAGTTCAAGAATTAAATTATTCAGGAACTAATAACGTCCAAATTGTCAACATGATATTTCTTTGTAGAGTAAAATTCAAGAATGCTCAGAAGAATATTTCCATGAAAAGATACTGGATGAAGCGCAAATATCAAGGATATTCCACTAATTTCATGGAGTATAGAAGTCAAAACTTTAATCAACTGAGTATAATAAAGAATGGAATAACAAAAGAAATCACCATGGATGCGGTACTTCGCATAGACATGTTATTCTAACAGAATAATAAATAACGGAACCAGGTCAGGCGTAATACGTACTGACAGGATATTCTAACAGAATAATAAAGAATGAAATAACAACAGAAATCACCATGCATGCGGTACTTCGCATAGACAGGTTATTCCAACAGAATAATAAATAACGGAACCAGGTTAGGCGAAATTCGCACCGACAAGATGTTTCAACAGAATACTAAAGAATGAAATAACAACAGAAATCACCATGTATGAGGTACTTCGCATAGATAAATTATTCCAACAGAATAATAAAGACGGAACCAGGTTTGACGCAAAACGCATTGATGAATGGGTAGTATACCCATAATTGGATATATTTGGACTTAAATTATTGCATTCTTAAGTTATTTAGTAGCATTTTTATTGTGTTTATATCTTGTTTTGCATATTTGGAAGCTGGAGGGGCAATTATGGGAGATTCAAGCATTTAATGGCAATATGGTAATTTTAGAGAAGTCCAGTGCCGGGGCGCTGGAAAATATACTACCAACAGCGTCGGGGCGCTGAGCCTCGGTTGGCCTTGACTGAATTAGCGCGTTTGACTTCTGGTTGGACTTTACTTGGTTATTGGGAGCTAATGTGAAACCTAATTGGATGAGGATTGTGGGAAGCTATAAAAAGAAACTAAGTGCTGAAATAAGGGAGACAGATTTTGATTATTTTTGAAGGATTCAACGAGTTCTTCCATTGAAGGCTACACAAGATTACTTGGAGATTAAGGCTTGGCTACAGAGTTTATTCTTTTTCTCCTTATTTTTCAATTTGTAATTCTTTAAGGATGATTTGCCAACAATTAGTGATTTTTATTTCCGTGATGAACTAATTCTTTAATTAAGATTTCAATTGAACCTTTTATGACTATAAATTAGTTATTCACTCATTCTAATTATTTATGTTGAAGTGAATTGTTTATCATGTTTTGACTCTATTGCTTAATTATTTGGCCAATAATTACCTTGTTACTCTAGAAGGAATTGGAAAAGGAATTCTAGGGTTAGAACTGGACATGATAACTTGTAACTTAGTTATTTGCACGGTGAATAATTAGGTTTGTGAATTGAATGGAAATATCTATTCACCGCATGTAACATATAAGGAATTGGAATTGGAATTGGAAAGAGTTTAATTCAATTATTTTGCATAGGAATATAGCAAGATTAATCTGGATTAAATAGAAGTCAATTGATCACTTGGAAAAGGGCTTTTGGCATTTAAGAATTCCTGTTAACAATTCAGTAGACATAATAATTGGGATGATTAGATAATTGATTTATAGTTCATAATTGGGGATATTGAAGTCTTAATCTTTATCTATCGGAAGTCATTCACTCAAGTATTAGTTTATTTATTCGCTTATCTTAGGACAATATTTTTAAGTGTTTAATTTTGTGTTAATAATTCAGAAAATCATAATTTATCATTGTTTGAATAAAATTGAATTGATATAGTATTAGTGGTTGAGATTTATTAATTAGAATTCCCTGTGGGAACGATACTCAACTTATCACTTTATTACTTGTTGACCACGTATACTTGCGTGTTGTGCGTAACTAGATTTTACCCAACACGCATAGACAGGTTATTCAAACAGAATAATAAATAACGGAACCAGGTCCGACATAAAACGCATAGACAGAATATTCCAAGAGAATAATAAAGACGGAACCAGGTCCGGCGTAAACGCACAGACATGATATTCCAACAGAATAATAAAGAATTGAACAACAAAAGAATTTCGCCAAGTATAGGGTAGACCGCGTATACAGGTTATTCCAACAGAATAATAAATAATGGAATAACAGAAGTTCTCTTCATGAATACGAAAGAAATAATACCCATTATGGTACAACAAATAATATCCCTTACCTTTGAAAGAAAATTTGCATTACGCTCAAAGCTTTCTTAAACTCCAAAGAAATACGCTCAAGATTATAGAAGAAGAATTCTCTCTATAGTTTCTCTCTCTAGAGTTTCAGTGAATTCGTAAGAAATAATGAAGGAATGAGCTTATATTTATAGAATAATGAACTGCATAGTAACTAATTCATAAACGGTCCAGATTGATTTACTTTTAATCGGACGGTCCATATTTAAAGCAAAATCTTTTAAATAAAATATAATATATTCTATTTATAGTCTAATAAAACGAATAACTTTATAAAAGTATTATGTTTTATATAAAAATATTTTACTATGCAAAATACTATGCAGGCACTATGTAATACTATGCATAATAAAATATAATATATTTTATTTATAGAATAACTTTATAAAAGTATTCTGTTTTATATAAAAAAAATTACTATGCAAAATACTATGCATAATATAATATAATATATTCTATTTATAGAATAACTTTATAAAAGTATTCTGTTTTATATAAAAAGCTTTTCAGTTTTATTACATTAATAATATCAATAAAACAAAACTGAGTGACTTATCACATAAGCATCAAGAATCAATACCGTGTACTACTATGCAATCACACGTATTACTGTACTTTTAATACTGAGTAGTTCAACAGTATTAACGGTAAAACTTCCGCCGTTATTTTTATAAAAATATTTTTGTCATTTTCTCAATCCGACAATAATTCCGTTGTAGGGTCCACCAATGATTGTGTCGTCGTACGAATATTCTCCGACACAAATAATATTCCCCGACCAATCGAATATAATATAACAACTTGCATACTTTACAAAATTTATAAATATTACCCACAACTATAACATTATATTAAATCCACACCATAATATTCAAAAAAATTAAAAAATTTAAATCTTTATTCGTAAAATTTAGAATTTTACACCACCAACTTATATATATGATAGCGACTGATCATATCAATTATAAGTTTTTTACTCATAAAAAAATGTGGCCTATTTCATTATCTTATCCTCTAGTCTCCCGTCTCATAATATATGTCGTTTAAGATAATTTTATATTTTTTTTAAAAATTATTTGTCGTTTTAGATAATTTAAGATAATTAATTACAATCTTTTTAAAATTATCCCTCAGAAAAAAATATTACAAATGAGAGAGTATGAGATAAGTATTGTAATAAATAGAAATTTAAGGGTATTATAGACAATCGATATTATATTTAATGCGATCGAGTCATTTCTTTAATTTTTGTACAGAATTCTAAAATGTCATATTTTATGAGACGGACGGAGTAAAAAATAAAATCTTGGTTAAATTTATATGAGAAAATAATATTTTTAAAAATATAATGAAAAATTGCCAAAATAGTGTGGAGGAGTAGCTTAATTAGCAAAATAGGATTAGGAAAGGAAAATAGTGAGATAACTTATCTTTGGTTGGGGCGGGTTGAGCTGTTTCGTATGGAAATGGAAAATGGAAAAAATAGTTAACTTAAAGTTAACTTTTATCAATTAATAAATACATATATTAAAATTTAATTTTTATATCAATAATATATTGATCAATTATATAATTTATCATGCGACTGGATCCGATCACTTGGTGTGGGGCTTTAATTAATCTGGAATATGTCACCACTTTGGTCGGCTGGTCTGTTTTGGTTACTGAAAAACGCCATCCTCCCCATGCAACCTGCTGTTATCTAGTACTGACCCCCACGCGTCGATGGTAGTACTACAACCCTCTCGCGCGGCGCGTGGTTGGTCGTGATTCTGCTTTGCCTTCCGACCATCCAACATGTTCCAAATTAACACCCCACTCTCTATCCAGTCTCCTCTCCTCTCCATGTATTGTAGTCCAATGGTATAATAGTCGCAAGTCGGCGGAATAATTAATTACGTGTTGTCCTGAAATTGGATGCCACGCCTACAGTACAGACTAAAGGCTACACCCATCCACTTTTTTCCGCGCGTGAACTCACCGGAAACAAGGTCAAATACTAGGCTATAAGATGCTGCTACTAATCTTTTCGCACTAATCTATCAACTGCCCCTCCGCTCTAGTATTTTCTCCCATAAACCCTACCACAAACTTTTATTATATCATACTCGATTTTAAAATATAAAATTATTACCAATTTTTTAAAAATAAAATAATTTAAATATTTTGAAATTTAAAGTAAACATGACATTTCAACTATACAACAATAAAATATTATCATATTTACTATTTCCAAAATTTAAATGAATATTTATCAATTTTATAAATTTACTTTTAAAAACAAAATATATCTATATCTATAATATAAAGTACAAATATTTTTTAATTGTTTTTTGGTATAATTAGTTCACATATTATCCTAAAAAGAATTTAACTTATTTCATGCCTGTAAAACATAACTGAACACAACTTCCTACACTCCCTTTTTTTCCTCTCTCTCTCTCTTAACAGTCAATCTCAATCAATTCACAATTTATTTTTAATTTTATTTTATTCAGCAATTTTTTCCTTCACGTGCGGTGTGCGTGTGCATGGAGACTAGCTAGCTAGCTAGTTCAAATAAAAGTTTAATCATTTCCTTAAATACGCATTCAACTTGGGATGACGGAAGTTTATGGGCCAGTTGTGAAATTCAAATTTGTTTTGGGCCTGCCGAGAAACCCAATAATTTAATAATAAGCGTCCTATAATAGGCCCAAAACAAAAACTTAGAAAAGAATAAATTTATATATGGGAACCAGCTATTAATTTTAGAGTTCTTTACAATAATATACAATAAATAGTAAATAATTACAAGAATAGTGCATCAATAAAATAATTATAATAATAGTGCAATACAGTAAACACGTTAAATCAAGGAGAAAATCCAAAACCATAAAAATAAAACCCGATGTATTACAAACTTTTCCTTTCTTAACGAAGAGAGAGCATGATGTTACAGGGATAAAATATTGATGATGGACTTTTAAATTCATAGATAAAAGTAGATTTCATTCTCTACGTAACTCTTCTATGAATTATTATTTCCGCTGCGAATATTGATCTGGAACTTGTTGTCTATTGTATTTTATCAGATTTTTCCCTGTTGAAGACTAACGATAATTTGTTCTATATTATCTGAGTCATAATATTATTTATTGGGTTAGTTGAGCTCACCCTTTTCTTTTTTATTGTATTTTTATTCTTAGGAGGCGAGAATGTAGGGAGTACTAGTCGGGGTGTGGAATGATGGTTCTAAAGGTCGTTTTAGTAGTCCTCACCATTTTTTGTAAAATAATGTATCAATAATTGTAATGAGGACTTATTTGGGTATGAATATTGTCTAGATGGCAATATTTGTATTTAAACTCACAGTTTTCATATTGTATTAATAAAGTTGTAGTTGTTTCTGTACTATGTTATTGACGACTCAAAATGGGTGATGTATACCTATTTTGGGGACGTCACAAATTTAGTCCTCAGGGAGTCGGGGGCATCAACCCCCAGAACACTGGCAAGCTGATGCCTAACTGGGAGGGACTTTATGGATGGTTCGGAAGTAAAGAATACATGGCATGCTAAAAAACTTAAAAATTTTTACCAGTAATAGTTATGTCATTCTTTTCATTATCCATGTGACCTTTCAATCTTAAATGAAATAAATGAAAGTTTCCTTTAGATATGCTTAACTTCATCTATATTCATATGACTCTTAATACTCGAACGGATAAACTTCGGACATAATCCGACCAGAAGGTTCGGAAAGACACCACTGATCGAGATAAATCACGAATATAACTGATCGAGAAAACTGTAAATTTTTTATTCAGACAAGCTTCGGGCACTATCCGATCAAGAGGTTCGAGAAGATACCACTGATCGAGATAAGTCACAAGTATAACTGATTATAAAAATTTTTAAGCAAAAATATTCCAGTCATACTTTGAAAATTTTACAAAACCTGATCGCTTACGATTCAGGCGAAGTACGAATAAAAAGTAAAATAGAAAAAGTAAAAATTTTTACAAGTCCTAACAATATTTATTCAGGAGGAGGGTCATCTTCGGCTTCAGATTCTTCATCAGAGGAATCAAGGATGGAGGCATCGAACCCATCAGCAGTCAATTTGGCCTGAGCCTTTTCACGATAAGCTTCATACCCATCACCAAACTGGGCCATGACTTTCTCTTTCAAGGCCTCAGACTCTTCATATTCGGCAACCGTATGCTGTTGGGCCTCGATGATCTTCTCGGGGAAGGAGTTGACTTCAGCAGTTAAACTAGTGTTCTCCCGCATACCTGCATCATTTTAGCCATCATTTCTGAAAATTTCTCCTGCAGGGCATCAACAGCCTTTTCCCGATCCTTGACCTCCTCGGTCAGATGATCCCTCTCCTCTAGAAGTAATGCATACTTCTTCTCGAGCTCCTCCGCACGATGTTCGGCCCAGCTCGCCTTGATTCGGGTCTCAGCGTTGAGATCTTGTTCATTCTTCAGGTCCGAGCGCAGACCACCGACCTCGGCTTCGAGCAGTTGAACATCCGTCCTCAGCTGGACCTCCTTCTTAGTGGTTTTGGGCGAGAGGAGGGATGGCTCGGGGCTAAGAGACAGCGTTAGCTTGCAGCAGTGAAAATAAGTTAGCTATACAGTCTAAGGCATGTGAACAACAACAAAAGTCAAAACAGATGAGGCGTTACCTGACATTGAGCCCGAACATAGGCCACCGGATATTCTTCAGAAGTGAACCCTTTAAAGCGGTCGTCATCTCCAGGAAGTTTGAAATGGTCGAACAGCTGGAAAGGGAACACTTCGGAGGGGCTCCTCGGCCAACAAGTAGTCGGCCAACACTTCAGACCGCGTCGGATCAGTTTCATCGGCGAGTCGAGGCTTTTTGGGTCGGGGTTCGAGAGGAAGCTCTTCGGTTTCCTCCGAATCCTTGATCACCGCGACCTGAGCAGGAGGGGGAAAGAATCGGTTTCGGTGTAACTGCTGAGGGGGTATTGGTCGGAAGCTTTGTTGATGGCTGGGAAGGTTTCTTTGTCTTCTTCAATTTTGAAATCTTTTCAGCCCGACTCATTTTCAGAGCGGCTTTCACGGCGGGTTCGACGGTGGTAGTTGGGGGAATAGGGCCGAAGTGGAACCCGTAGAGAGTTCCGCAATCAGGATAGTCTCCTCTTCGTCCATCTCATCGATAATAGGAAGACGAATCGGTTCGATTGAGATTGGAAGAGGAACCAAGATTTAGAGGCCCCTTCGGGCTTGAAGATTGTCACTGTACTATAAGAAGGAAGTTGGAAGATCAGTTACCGTTAGAGGGGTGAAAAAAGAGATTTAAGTTCAAGAAGATGAGGGGAGGTTCGGGGTGAGACACTTACGGCCATGCTGGTACAGCCAGCTCTCATTGGACAAGACCCTCAAGTTCCACTCGGTCTTGCTCCACTACTTGTAGAACTCTTTAAAGGCGCTGACCCAATCCTTTGGGAATTTGGATACTTTGGGGATAAGATCTTCGGGGTGGGCCCAGTTCGGGAGGAGTTTGAGGTCGGTCCTTTTCACGAAGACCCATTGGGGGTGCCAACCCTTATTGCTTGAGGGGGTCTTGAAAGGAACAGTTCGACTTTGTTGTTTGTTCAGTTGGCGAAGGCCGTGCTCTTTGGATCGACCAACGGTGAACAGGGCGAAGAAGAAGTCAAGACCGGGGGTGATCCCGATCTCATGGCACACGGCAATGAAGAAAATCAGCTGGATGTACGAGTTCGACACAAGCTGTACGAACCCGATCCCCACGAAACCAAGGAAAGTTGAGATGAAGACATGAAGCGGAAACCGAACCCCGTATCTCCATAGATGTAGGGGTACAACAACCTATTCACCTTCGGGTCTCCAGAACATTCTCTCCTCTGAAGTGGGTACCCGAAGCTTGTATTCCCTCGGAATGTTAAACAGTTCCTCGGATTTCTGATATTTGAGAAGGGAGAATAGTGGATTGGGTGTTTATGTGAGAAAACTCCATTTCGGAATGGTAAGCACTTTGGATTTTGGCTTCAGGACTGATAGGTGTGGAGAAAGTGGGGGATTGTAGTGGTATCCGGTGGTGGTGCTGGCAGATCCATCGGGACTAAATAGTGGTCGATATGGGGGTAGAAGAGGGATTTTCAGTGGCGTTTGGAGATTGATCAATGTTTGGATCAGCCATTGCAAAAAGTGCTAGCAAAAATGAGCTTGAAATTGAAGAGTAAGGTGGAACGGAGAACTCGCCGGAAATCTCCCTTGTCGGAAAAAATTTTTAACAGAGCTTTTTGAATTGAAGGAGTCTGGAAAGAGCGCCGGTGATGGGTGAGGTGAGGGTTTTATAGGTGCAACTATACGCCACCCAAAGACGGCTATTAATGCTCAAGGTGGGGCCAAGCATGGAAAGACGTGCAGCATTTCGAGAATCGAGGACAGAACCGTTTGGCTTCCTCAGACAACTCATCATTAGTTGTCGTGACCTTTGTATACCTGACCTTTCAAGTCTCCGATTATAAGTATATTACAATCAGAGACTAGGGAGCAATGTTCGGGAGCATTTTACCGACCTTCACGTGGGTCGAAGGCCTGACATTAGAAGGCTTTAGGAGACCATTGGGCTGAAGCCCATGGAGAGGTTGGAGCTGTTTGGGTCGGCGTCCGGTCCTTTTGGGCCGGAGCCTCATCTTAATGGATGTCTTCGGGTTCGGTATCCGAGCCCCTCGGGCCGGAGCCTTACCTTGTCGTATGGTGTTCGGGGTCGGGTCTTCGAGTCCTTTGGACCGAAGCCCAGACCTGATGGTGGGGTTGTTTGGGCATGCACAGTGGACTTTCTTGCGTGTAGGGTTCAAGATCCTAGCCATAGTTGAATAAGGTAACTCCAAAGGTAGTGGTTGGATTGTATTCCACTGCACCTTTTAAAGAGATTATGTTGAACCCAAGTTATAGTAAATACCATGACTTGGAGTCCTAATCCGACTCGGAGAAGGATTCAAAAGGTGGCGAGCATTATAAATACAAGGCCCAATGTTACAATTAACAGATAATACTTACTTTTGAGCACTAAACACTTAATCTCCATTGTAAACTTTGTAAACGGCCTGTACTCATTCTTACACTGGAGCTATCCCCCGGCGGCACAAGCCGTCAAGCTTCTGTGTGATTGTTATTGTGCAGGTTCTAGAGCGTGGATTCTGTGATTGGACGCGCCGACGAAACTTGACGTTACAATATTACTCTAAACTTTTTGTATATTGTTCTATTTTAACAAAGTGTATAAATAATTTTAATATACATACAAATCTTTAATTTCATATTTAATGTATTATTAGTACCCTTTATACCATATTATTTATACTCAAATTATAATAATATCAATTAACACACCATAATTTTATACTACTACTGTACTATATACTACTATCAATACTAGTATTCGTGGTTGCACGAGCACGAGCACGAGCAGTCGAGCACGAGTTAGGAGTGTAATGTGATCTGATAACGTCAGCATTGTATGAAGGAAGGGCAGTTTAGTCATATCGAAGGAGTTTAAGAAATCTCTATAAATAAAAGCTTAAATATGATTTAGTACCTTAAACTATAGGCCATATTCCACTTCGGTGATTCACCTTTCAATTTTGTCAATTAGGTTATTAAACTATCAATTTTTTCCAATTACACAAATTGAACACGTCACGTTAGCAATTGCTGACGTGGCTATCTGAGTAGGATCTGATTGAGCTGATGTGTAAAAATTAAACACGCCACGTCATTTTTTTATTTTTTTAATAAAAAAATTAAAAAATGAAGTTTTTTTATTTCTGTTTATTAAAAAATGCAGTTTTTTTATTTTTTTTAATAAAAATGAAATAAAATACGATTTTTATTTTTTTAATAAAAAATGCAGTTTTTTATTTTTTTAATAAAAAATGCTGTTTTTTTTTTCTTTTATTAAAAAATGCAGTTTTTTTTTTTATTTTTTAATAAAAAAATAATACGTTATTTTTTTTTTAATAAAAAAATGCAGTTTTTATTTTTTTTTAAAAAAAATTTAAGAATGCAGTTTTTATATTTCTTTTTTTAAAAATGCAGTTTTTTTAATAAATAAAAAATTAAAATAAGATTTTAATTTTTTTAATAAAAAATGTAGTTTTTTTTTTTTAATAAAAAAAAATTAAAAAATGCAGTTTTTTTATTTCTTTTTTTAAAAAAATAAAATACGCTTTTGTTTTTTTAAATAAATAAAATGCAGTTTTTTATTTTTTTAATAAAAAAATTTAAAAAATGCAGTTTTTTTTATTTCTTTTTAAAAAATAAAAAAAGTATTTTTTATTTTTTAATAAAAAATGCAGTTTTTTACTTTTTTAATAAAAAAAAATTAAAAAGTGCAGTTTTTTTATTTCTTTTTAAAAAGTATTTTTTATTTAATAAAAAAATAATAAACTACTGCATTTTTTTAAAAAAAAAAAAACGTATTTATTTTTTTTATAAAAAAAATAAAAAAACTGCATTTTTTTATAAAAAGAAATAAAAAAAACAGCAATTTTTTTTAAAAAAAAAAAAATAACTGCATTTTTTTATTAAAAAAAATAAAAATCGTATTTTATTTCATTTTATTAAAAAAAAAAAAAAACGCATTTTTTTAATAAACAGAAATAAAAATCTGCATTTTTTATTTTTT
Organism: Panax japonicus; assembly: GCA_020205505.1. Lineage (NCBI taxonomy): Eukaryota > Viridiplantae > Streptophyta > Magnoliopsida > Apiales > Araliaceae > Panax > Panax japonicus. The sequence continues at coordinate 55,932 of JAINUV010001013.1, forward strand.
TTATTAAAAAAATAATAAACTGTATCTTTTTTATTAAAAAAATAAAAAACGTATTTATTTTATTTTTATTAAAAAAATAAAAAAACTGCATTTTTTTAATAACGAAATAAAAAAACTTCATTTTTTAATTTTTTATAAAAAAAAACAAAAAAAGACGTGGCGTGTTTAATTTTTACACATCAGCTCAACCAGATCCTACTCAGATAGCCACGTCAGCAATTGCTGACGTGGCGTGTTCAATTTGTGTAATGGAAAAAATTGATAGTTTATAACCTAATTGACAAAATTGAAAGGTGGATCACGACGAATGGAATATGGCCTATATTTAGGGTACTAATTCATATTTAAGCCATAAATAAATAAAAGCAGTCACTTTCTCTTTCTCTTTCTCTTTCTCTTTCTTTCTGACTACTGTCTTGAAACAGTTTAGCAGCGAGCGAGTGATAGCAAACGAAATGGTATGGTTTACGGTCGCTACATCCGTCCTTCCTCTGCCCGTCACATGCAAGTGTTCTTCCTCGTCTCTCTCTTCAAATGTAGCAACTCCTTTCCGCATTCACCTATTAATTACTAATTACTTAATAAAACTAAGCGCCTCTAAAGTCTCAAATCCTTCTAATTCTCCATAGCTTTCTCAAATTCAGTTCAGTTCCCCCGCCCTCTCTAATCCACGATGGAATCCATACATCAAAATCTTCATTTCAATTCTACTGATTTTCTGACCCTGCTACCACTCTGTTTCTCATACCCAACCGTACGGAAGCAACTCGCGTCTGCACATCATTTTTAGCCTTCAAACCCAACCCAAACCTAGCCGTTATCCAAAGCATGTTCGATGTATTACCACAAGACATTACGCCAAGGCAACGGTCAGGACTACGTTTTTTATTAGAGAAATGTTCTTGTGCTTCGACTGTAAACAAGTACTTAACAAACACCACATATCACGAGACAAATGGGGATCTGTATATAATATGGTGATTGATGCCTATCATGGATTGGCCCTTTCTCCAACAGTACGCGGGCAGCGAGAATGGGATCCGTCGTGTCGTGCACTTGTTGTTGTGTGGTGTTCGAGTGGGTTGTGGAATTATTTAATGGCTTATGTGATGAGAGATGGGGATAGCGTTCAATCGTTGGCGAGTAGTTTTGGAGTTTATAGATCTAGTATTGAGACAGCGAATGGGATTTATGATCCTCATAATGTTACTGTTGGTGCATTGTATTATATTCCTCTCAATTCAGGTAGACATTTGTTTTCTTTGGTATGAAAATTTTTCATTAAATTATTGTGGTATGAGCTTTATATATGTTGAAAGATTGGTTCTTTAGTTATTTGTTTACTTATTAACATATATATGTTGTTATTCTCTTAATTATAATATATGATTTAATTTTATCCACATAAATTAAATCCAATTAGTGTTAAGGCCCAAATTTTATCAAATTAATTTATCCATCACATATTAATACTTATTAGCCCTATAAATTAATAACTAGTTTGACCCAATAAAAACAAAGTCCAATTAAATTATTTAAAATATAAATTTAAATGTTATTTT
>JAINUV010001006.1:0-31578 GCA_020205505.1 Panax japonicus
GGTCTTCAATGGAGCGCATGGAAGATGGTTAGAGCCCTCTGTTCGCCGTTCAATTCTAGGGCTTGAAGCTGTAGCCAAAGAGGGGAAAGACGGAGCAAAGCTAAGATTATTATTATACTACTACTATATATTAGTATTGTTATTGTTATTACTACTATTATTTATATTGTACTATATGTTATTATTACTATACTACTATTATATATTATATATTATTATATATATTATATATTATATAGTATTAGTAGTAGTAGTAGTAGTAGTAGTAGTAGTAGTAGTTATTATTAGTAGTACTATTATATATTATTGTTATTGTTATTGTTATTATTAGAATTTTATTATTATAACTGTTATTATTATTATTATTATTATTTTATTAGTACTACTATTATTATTACTATTATTATTATTATTATTATATTATTATTATATTATTATTACTACAGTTATTGTTATTATTATATATTATTATTATTATTATTATTATTGTTAGTACTTTTATTATTATGACTGTGTTGTTATTATTATGTTATTATTATTATTATTATATTATTATATTATTAGTACTACTATTATTATTATTGTTGTTATGTTGTTGTTGTTGTTATTATTATTATTAATTATTATTATTTATATTATTTATTATTATTATTACTGTTTTGTTATATTATTAGTACTATTATTATTATGACTGTTATTATTATTATTATTATTATTATTATTATTATTGTTATTATTATCAGTACTATTATTATTACTACTGTTATTGTTATTGTTATTATTATTATTATTATTATTATTATTATTATTAGTAGTAGTAGTAGTAGTAGTAGTAGTAGTAGTAGTAGTAGTAGTACTGTTACTGTTATTATTATTATTAAAACTACTACTATTATTATTATTATTATTATTAATATTATTAAAAATTCAAATCAAAATTCAATTCAAATCAAAATCTAGAAACATACTTAAAATGTCAAATAATTTCTATCATCAATTTGGGATTATTAAAAATTGATAATGGAGGCTGCCAATGATGAAAGGAGACGGTGATGTCGTTTGTATACAGGGTTAAATGTTTTCTAAGTCACTGTAGTATAGATCAACTTACAAATGGATCACTGAACTTTTTTTTCTTACAGTCAACTCACTGTACTCGATTTTTCTAACAAAAAGTAAAAAAAAACTGTTAAACTAGTTTGACTATTAACGGAAAGTACACATCAGCTGATGAGTTGTCCGTTACAAGGTGATGTGGCGCCTTTGTGTGACGTGACAGTGATTATGTGGATTTCTAGGAAAATTTTTATAAAGAAAATGAAAAAATTATTTTAAAGTATAATATAAATTATAAAATTAAAAATCTTTTCAAATTCGGACATTAAATTTATAATTTAGTCAATTTGGTGATATTTTTTTCTTTTCTAACTAGGATAAATAAATTTGTACTTTTACATGCAAATAAGTTTTATCAAATAATTTTAGTATATTTTAATTTTATAATTTTTTAAATAATTATACTTGTTACTAATTATTTAAAAACTTATTTTCTTATAATCACAATAATAAGAATTATTTTTTCCTCCTCTTTTTAATAAAAATGATTATTTCTTAAATTTAATTAAATTAAATTAAAATTTAAATTTGTATAATTTTAAAATAAAAATTATTTGATAAAATTAAAATTACAATATAAATTATTTGATAAAATTAAAATAAAAATTATTTGCATGTAAAAGTACAAATTTATTTATCCTAGTTAGAAAAGAAAAAAAAATATCACCAAATTGACTCAATTTTAAATTAATGGCCGAATTTGAAAAGATTTTTAATTCTAAAATATTTAAATTTATAATTTTTATAATTTATATTATACTTTAAAATAATTTTTCATTTTCTTCATAAATTTTTTTATAGAAATCCACATAATCACTGTCACGTCACACAAAGACGCCACATCAGCTTGTAACGGACAACTCAGCAGCTGATGTGTACTTTCTGTTAACATTCAAATTAGTTTAAGGATTTTTTTAACTTTTTGTTAGAAAAATCAAGTACAGTGAGTTGACTGTAAGAAAAAAAAGTTCAGTGACTCATTTGTAAGTCGACCTATAGTACAGTGACTTAGAAACATTTAACCCCTTGGATACAAGAAAATTTTGCCTCCATATAAAAATATGACGCTATTGCATACTTTGTCACTAAATATAAGAATTTATGACGAAACAATGTTGTCACTTATCCACTCATCTAATTAGTGACGAACTAGTATCTCGTCATATAAATTGGTATTTATGACAATATAAACTATCATAAATTATTATTTTTTCGTCTTTAAAAAATTTCCCTCCAAAATTTTCAGAAAAATTTTGCCTCCAAATAAAATTGTGACGATATTATGTACTTTGTCACTAAATATAAGATTTATGACGAACCATTTTTGTCACTTATCCACTCATCTAATTAGTGACGCATTATTATCTCGTCATATAAAAAGATATTTATGACAATACAATTGGTCAAAATTAATATTTTTTCATCTTTAAAAAATTTTCCTCCAAAATTTTTCAGAAAAATTTTGCCTCCAAATAAAATTGTGACGATATTACATACTTTGTCACTAAATATAAGAATTTATGACGAACGATTTTTGTCACTTATCCACGCATCTAATTAGTGACGCACTATTATTTCGTCATATAAAATTGATATTTATGACAATACAAATTGTCATAAATTATTATTTTTTTGGTCATTAAAAAATTCCCTCCAAAATTTCCCTCCAAAGTTTTGCCTCAAAATAAAATTTGTGACGAATTTATATTTGACGTCACTAAATGTGAACATTAGTGACGAAAGCACATTGTCACTAAATTTTACAAATAATTAATGACAAAGTATTATGTTGTCATTGAAAGAAATATTTTGTGACAATAAATATTGTCATAAAATATTACAAAATGTCACTAAAAGGTTTCCCTCCAAAATTTTGGTGCGAAATTCTACCTCCAAAATAACTTGTGACGAAATTTTGTTAATCGTCATCAAATGTGTAAATTAGTGACGATATAAATGATTAATAGTAACAAAAGTAAAAGTCGTCACAAAAGCAAAAGTTTTAGTGACGATTATGAATTTCGTAATTATTAATTAACAAACTGTGACAAAATTTTGTGCGTGGAAAATTTTTTCGTCATAAAATGTGTGATTTCTTGTAGTGTTACATTTCTAATCGCATACATAAACTAAAGCTGGAACTTTCTTTAATCTTTTCCTGTATCCGACGCGTTCGTCTTAATCTGCAATGTTTATCATGATATAGCAAGGGTGAGCATAAAATTGCCCAGCAAGTTTAAGTTCAATAATATAATGATATATCATGATTGAAATTATTTGAATAATTGGTTGGCTATAATTCAACAATATAATTGTGAACTAGCAGGAACAAAATTTTGACTGAACAAGTATTTTACATGAATAATTATATCTGAACCGAAGGGTAATGAAGGTGATCAGCCTTTTATACCTGACTTATACATGCAATATATACGGAGTACAATTATATATGGCAATCAGCAATGATTAACCATTAGCATATCCAAATGAAACAACTCTTAGTAGAGTTAAGTAAAACAAACTTGCCAGAACCGTTGATTACCGCTACGCAATTTATATCGCCTTATCTGAAGACCTAATATTAATAATATAGATCTCCAATATTAGAATAATATCATCACAATATAGTACTATTATATATATACATACCTACACAGAATAACCTAAACACATAACACATAATACATAACCCTATCAGTCTATTACACACATAATACACGGTATCAAGTCAAACTATTTCAGTCTGACTTGAATCCGACAAAATTCTAATGTCACGACGGTCTATTCGGACTTTTATCGAGTCTAAATTCAATTAAACTCTGACTAATACTTAACAATTAACTCAGATAATTTTAATAACAGTCAAAATATTTTTCATATGTTCCTAATAATTTTCAAATAATTATTATCATTTATCTTGATTTTTCAATTATTAAAAACGTATTTAAATGAATTAAATACCACATAATTCTTTTATTATTAATATTTATTTATTATCCAATATTAATGAAATACATTTCATAATATTATAATATATTTATAATATATCCAAGTATTTTTAATACCTTAAAATTATTTAAATATAATTTTTAAACACTTAAATTCATTATCCGATAATTGCTATTAATATTAAATTATTAATATTTTCATGACAAAATATCAAAAGTTATAGTTTATAACTTAAAATATTTTTATAACACTTAAATCATTTTTATATGATTTATAAATCATTTATTCTATTTTTCCATAATTTATTTAATATATTTATTATATAAACTAATTATCATTAATATTGATTAATTAATGAAATTCATCCTAAAATATTAAAAGTCACTGAAAATATCTTTAAATATTTTCTTATACCATAATATTATTTTTCATGATTTTTTATGTATTTAAATCATTATTAAATCAATTATTTAATATTATAATTAAATAAATTAAATAACATTTATATTCCAAAAATATTAAATATTTATGAAATATACTTTAAATAATTAAAAACTATTTTTTAGAATTTAAAATAATTTTTCAGAATTTATTATGTATTTTTAATAATTAAAAACTATTTTTATCTACTTTTAATTAATTTTCAGAAATTCTAAAATTAAAATAAATAGAAACCGTCGTTAAAGGGCCCTATAGCGACAGACCCGTCGCTATAGGTGTTCTTGGCCTGTTCTTGAGTGCTCTTTAGTTTCATAGTCAGACACCGAGGGACCATGTTTGACCATTGATAGATCTTTGGTCATTCTGTTTCTGGGCTAGCTAATCGGTTAAGGTGGTAGTACTAATGTAGTAATGCAACTCTAAATCTATTTCATGGCTAACAACCATTACATCCGCAAGATCTAAGCTACAGAAAACTCTGACAACACTGTTCTTGAGTTTCTGGGCAGCCCAGAAACTCAAGCAGTACAAAGGGCCCTACTTTGCCACCTCCTATCTTTGATTATAGGAATGTTTTATGTGATCTATGAATTCAAATATGTAGTCTAGGTGTCAAGGTATAATAACATAGCATTATATGTATCATAAAACATATCATATGAAAGATTAAATCTGGTCAAACTAGGGGTCAGGAAACGGTCCTTGAAGATCTGGGTTTACCAGAAATATTCATCCGTTTAGTTGGTCAACGGTGGTTTGACCATGAATTTCTACGATCCTGTTACAGATCTGGGTGATCTAAAGGTTTGAAAGTGTAGATCTCATGTCAGACTACAACCTTAAAGCCACTACATGACCAAATCACTTAACAGAAACAAGATCAGAGGTCATCAAAATGCATGTCAGACTTTCTAGGTTTCTGGGTTGCCCAGAAACTCAGTTAGTCATGGTCGGTCAACGACCTTTGACTGCCTATACATTTCTATCTACACATGATCTGGACTTGATTCAAGTTCCAGATCATAGACAACATAGCATACAACATATCTATAACATAAAACTCAACAGATCATTAACACACAGAGATCTAGAATCCCTGACATGTGACTGTCAGACAACAATTTTTTCCAGATTTGAGAAATCTTTAAATTCGAGTATCAAAATGATATGAATCCAGGTTTTGGCAACCCAGATCATCAAATGACACTCTAACACACAACTCTAACTAACAACTAACATCAAAACATGAGATTTAAGGATTTCGAAATTTTAGGGTTCTTATACCTTTCAAGCTTGATCTTTGATTTTTGAATTTGTGATCTGATCTTTGATAAGTTATAAATTGATCATGGCTTAGCTCTTCACTCCCTCTCACACTAGGTTTCAAAAAGTTAGAGAGAGAAGGGACTTGGAGAAAATGAAATTGAAAGTATGTATTTTCTCTCTCTTAATCTAATATACATGACATGATTCAATGTATCTAGTTGCTAGGTGTCCCCAAATCTGATCTTGGATGATTTAAGGCACATGGGATAAACATTATAGTAGTGAGTCACCAAGATTGCCATATCTTTTGCTTAAGTTTTAAGAAAGGGCATTTTAGTCTATTTCCTTTTAATTTTAATGACATACTAGTAATTGGCCAAATCCTTAGGATTTAAGGTTTGGGTTAGGGTTTAGGGTTTGGGGTTTGGAAAACCTAAGGGTTTAGGGTTTGAAACTCTTAGGATTTACAATTTAATTTTTTAAATTTTCTAATTTATGTTTTAAAAATAGAAAATTAACATTTCTAAATTATAATTAGGATTTTCTAATTATATTAAAATTTCTTAATCATAATTTAAATATTGCTAATTAGGATTAACATTTCCTAATTAAAATTGCTAATTTAGCAATTAGGGTCAAAATTGTCATTAGAATTTACAACCCACGAATTAGGATTTCTAATAGAAAAAATAATTTTTTTCTAAATTTAAAAATTAGAGTTTGCTAATTAATTAAGCTTTACCCTAACTAATCTTATAATTATTTATACTTTCGCCATTAAGTTTCTAAATTTAGGATTTTATACACTGAATTAGGGTTTCGAATTCCCGGAACTGAATTTAGGGTTTCCAGAACCGGTTTCTAGGATTTCTTATTAATCACTAGGGTTTTCTAACCGAACGTTGGCGTTCTTAATATATAATTAGGGTTTTATAGATATCGTTTATCTGTTCAACCCTTGACCCTTAACCACACACTGTACAAGTATAATAACATTTACACAGAACATAATCACGTATTTCCTTAATCCTGAATAATTCACCTAAATCCTTCACAGAATTTTGAAATTCTCAAAATTCCTTCTTAAAAATATTAAACGCATACACTTATTTTCTGTCTAGGTTCTAATTTTGAACCTTAAATTAATTAATAAATTTTTTTAAAATATTCAAAATTCTCGGGTTGTCACAATTATAGACTAGTTTAATGAACTATTATGTATCCTTGGTGGCGGATAAAAGTCACTCTTGTAAGATGAAATGAATAATGTATTTATTATTATTTGTAATGAAAAAGATTATAAGGTTTCCAGAACCTGGGATTTGAGAGTGTATGTCGTTATTTTTCAGTATATAATGATGTATACTGGATGAAGGATGTACTTGTGACGTACGGGTTCCGGGTGTGAAGATAGACCGGATTTCGGGGCGTTACAGTTGGGGTAAAGGGTGTATACATAATCATATAATATTATTTTTTGGGGGGTGGGGGTGGGAGTGGGAGTGGGGGTGGGTCGGGTGGGGTGGGGTGGGGTGGGGGTAAGGGGTGTATACATAATCACATAATATTATTTTTTTTGAGTGGGGGTAGGGGTGGGATGGGGGTGGAGGTGGGGTGGGGTGGGGTGGGGGTGGTTGTAAGACCTCGAATTTTTTGAAATAAAAGTATTCAATTTTTCTTATAATTATTATTCAGTAAATGGTTAAATTGATAAAAGTTTAAAGTTATGGGTGAAATTATTATTTTTTAAATATGAAAGTAGTTATAAAATAATAATTATTGTCGGGGAATATTCGTACGACGGCGCAGCCTTTTGTGGGCCCCATAACGAATAACTGTCGGATGAAAAAAACGACAAGTTTGAGTTTTTATAAATAACGGCGTAATTGTTACCGTTAACACTGTTGGAATAAAATACAGTAATACGCGTGGTTGCACAATAGGACACGGTATTGCACAGTATTTTTGAATTATTGATTCTTACGTAAGAAGGCACTACTTAATAATTGTTACAGTAATTACTGTTCAATATTTTATTTTATTGATTCAATAATTATTGCGTTGATATTTTATATTATTGTTGTTTCAATAATTGTCACTGCACAGTATTTCCCATTATCATATCAATAATTCATAATATTATTAGATAACATTATTGAAAATGTCTAGAAAATTCCGTCAAGGAGATGTTTGGTCACCTAATTGCGCGCCAGTAAGGAGAAATCCTTATTGGAAAGCCCCCTCTTTCCTGAGAACTGTCTGGTTGTCATTATTGCGATTCTGTAATATTATTTGTGAATAATTAATTATTGATTTATATGATAAGGAAATATTTATTTGATGTGGATATAAATGATGGATTTATTTATGTGGTTATAAATGAAGGAATTAACGTTGAGGTGTTTTATCAGTATTTTTTCGGATTGGAGGTATTAAAGATCAAATCGGTGTTCTTAAAGCTCTATTGCGTGAGTTATAATTTTAATTCGACCGTTGGATCATTGTGATTTTTGGATATGTTATACATATATAAGTTGAGTATATGTCCACAAATTTTGAACCGTTAAAAATTAACGTATGATTTGTTATGAATTTTAAGAGGTATTAAAAATCGTTCGTTTGTGGATTTCGGATATTTTCTGTCTGGAATTTGGAAAAACTTAAAGCTACAAAGTTGTAGAGAATTTGATTTTGTGTGGAATGGACATAAAATTCGTATTTTTCTGATAATCGGGATATTTTCTATGAATTGTTAAAGTTTTGAACAATAAAATATTTTTTTATTAAAATTGGGTGGGACCCACTTTTGTTTTTGTAAACATGTGGGCTGCTATTTTTGTTCTAAAATGGCTGCTGATTCAAGGAGGAAACGTGGAAGATTGAAAATAATAATAATAATAATAATAATAAAATTTTATTATTTTAATCTCCTTTGACGTTCTAGCATTTTCCTATAAATAGGCGCTTAAGTTAGAATTGAAAATTATACCAGAAACATAAGTTTTCTCTCTCTATATTATCGAGCGTATTTTTGTGAGTATTTAGATACTTTGAGAGTTGTTATTCAGTGCAAGGTTCCTTCGGCTTTTCATCCGATATTCTAGTCAGAAATACTGCTCTTTTGAGGTAAGGGATTGTAAGGGTTATTATGTTTTTCAGTTTTATAATTTTTCTGACCCTCAAAAATTCTGGAAAAATTTAAAATGATAATTTGATGAGTTTTCTAGATTGTGTCCAAAAATGGCGATTTTTGGATGTATAGATTAGGAGTTATGAATTTTATGGGAACAGACTGTTTTAAAAGTAAACCCTTATAACTCCTTGTGGTTAACTCCAAAATTGGTGAAATTTTTATTGGGAGTACATGTATATAATAGCAATATACTCTGTAAATTTTAGAATTTTTGAACAAAATTATAGTTTATGATAAATGTCTAAATATTCTGCATATTTGGCCATATGAAAAATAGTAAATAAATTTTAAAAATTCTGAGAAAAAAATATGTTCAATATAGGACTATATTATGCTAAATCCCAGAAAAAAAAATTTGTTTGTACTGATTTGGTATTTTTTATGAAAATGGACTAGTTATGAGTAAATGAATTAAATATGTTATGTGAAGTACAAAAATTGGAAAATAGGATTTTATGGCTTGAGAATCCTATATGAGGTATATGCAGATTTTTGATGAGGGTTTTGGTTATTAGTGATGAAATCTTATGAGTTTGACATTTTAGGATGATTAAATGTATTAATTAATAAAGTGTAAACAATTAAAATAAATTATTTATAAGTTTAAGAAATGATTAAAATATTGTTGTAATATTACAAATATTATATTATGAGATTATTAAGTGAATTATAACATTTGGATGAAAATGTTGTAAATATTGATATGGATTTTATTGTGAAACTTTATCTTTTTGTGTCGGCGTTACTATTCATGAGTTACTATTCACGAGTTACTATTCATGAGTATTCACGAGTTAATATTCACGACAAAATTGGTTTCTTTTTCTGACCAAATTATCATTGATTTATAAATCTTACTCTTGAGATTAAATCTATATGTTGATTATATTGTTTTTATTATCATATATAACATTTTTATAATCTTAATGATGATATTTCTCTTTGACTTAAGTATAAAGATGGGTAGATTATTGGTATGATCGTGACTATGAGTTCTCTTTGGCCAGTAGTGCAAAGATGAATTGTTGACTGTTATGATCATGACCATTGAATTTATAATTGAATATCTTTAGCTTAAGTGCAAAGGTGAATTGATCAACATGGTTATAATTATTGTTTACATAACATTTATAGCTCAAACATATTATATTTTTTAAACACATTAAACACTACTCTTGTAAACTCTGCTTATAGTAATATTGTATGGAGTTGTTCACATATAATGAGGCAATGTAATATTGCTATTAGTTCAAGTGGTCCAATGTATTAATATAAGCAGCTAACTTTTTGACTTTTGTGAATAGAAAGAAGTTTTGTACAAGCAAAACATGTGGAGTTTGATAAGATCAAGGATTAGAGATGCTAATAAGTAGTAGTTTATGCATTATTAGAAGTTCCTCCACTAGTCCACTTGATTAAGATTAAGGTAAAGGGTGGAAGTAAAAGTTTAAAATGAATGGAGGTTTTTTTTAAAAAAAATTAAATAAAAGAATTATTCCCTCGTCCCTAAAATGAGTAATGTTAATGGTTTTAAATTTTTTGTCTAAAAGTGTCTTCAATAATTTATTTAAAAAACTGTCTCAAAAAATGTCATCATTACATGGTTGAGTACACTTCTTGTGCTTGGTTATTTACAAAATATTATTAAAATATTTAATATTATATCATTTGAGATAATAAATTTAAGACGTCTAACATTATCTTAAAAAAAATCATTGTTCTAAAAAAAATAAATTCATATACCCTTCATTACTTGCAAGACAATTAGATGGAAAAGAATAAGAAAAATACTAAAATATACTTTTCATATCTGTGGCAAAAAAATCGACGGTGTTGATAATTTTACAAAGTTTATAGCAATGAGCTTAAAAGAACATTACGAAATCACGCTTTTAGTTAATGGAATAGTTCTACGTGCACAAATTATGTACTAATAATTATGAACAAATAGAAAGAAAAAGTATGTCTCGGTCCTACCATTAAATTAATACTCGTTCCCTAATATAGATCATTTTAGATATGTGCACAAGAATTAAAAAAAATGATTGAAAATCATTAACTATACTATCAATTGTCTATAATACCCTTCACCCTCACATATAAGAGTAGAAGAGTAGATGAATGAGTTTTATTGGGAGAATGAGAGAAAGACTTAAGAGTAGAGGAGTAGTATAGGATAATGATAAATATAGATCAAAAAATTAGGTGGAGTAATAGGGTTGAGCAAGTAACCAAGTTGGAATCGAAACCGTACCAAAAACCGCATTAAAACCACACCAACGGTTCCCGGCGTATGTGGCGGTTTTAGGTGGGTTGAATAACTAAATTTACGGTTCCGATTTGGTTACTAGCCAAAACTGCACGCATAAAATCGAAATCACACCATGTGTGTGTGTGTGGTATGTATTATCTCTAGTAAATTTTAAAGTTACTTTTCACTTGAACACACTCAGAGAAAACCCCAGTCTTGCATTATCATTTTTTCACCAATTGAAAGAAGATGGTTAGAGGTTATAGAGTCAAAAATTAAGTAATTGAGTTTTGGAATTTCGAATTTGTTTAATGCGTTATTGGAGGTGCTTATAGCTGAGGGGCCAAATTCGTTGGTTCGAGCACTTGATGCATTGGTTAAGGTCAATGCTATAATAGTAATAGTCTAATAGATTATTTTTCAAATTAGGTATAGTTAGGATTATATCTGCAATATATAAGATATAATTTCATTATATATCCTGTATATACTTTTAATTTTTTGGGAACTAGATAAACCTTCTTGTTTGTTATTGAATATATTGTCTCCGTTGTTTTATATAGCGTATGTTTTAGTTTTAAAGCATCATTCCTTTATTATAAACTAAAATTATTTTACGTGTCTCACTGTTCTATGATTTGATGGTGAATTTGATATGTTTGGCAGAAGGAACTTTGGTTTTATACTTGATATAATTCACATTGTCGACTATGTCACTAAGTTAATTGCTCGATGTAAGTCCTATGTTAAATTTTTATTGAAGGCTTAGACTTTTTGTTGTTTCAATGATTTTGGAACCGAAACCGCACCAATTAAAACCGCACCGCACACTTTAAAACCGTACTGCACCAATCACAAGCGGTTTCATGTGCGGTTTTGAATTTTTCGAACCGCACCTAAACGGTTTCGGGTGCGGTTCGGACTTCAACATCACCAAACCGCACCATGCTCACCCCTATGGAGTAATAAAGGGTAATTTGAGAAAAAATAATGATAAATTCTCCTAGATAACCACAAACGACAAATAATTAGGAATAACAAAAAAAAAGTCTAAAACGACCTGCATATAGGAATGAATGTAGTAATAAGTTTATTAACTTACTCACTTCCGTTCCTAAATAAGTGTCGTTTAAGATTTTTGCATATGGATTAAGAAAGTCATTTAATACTATCATTTAATTATTAAAATCTGTGTAAAATTATATCACTACCCCTTTATGGGAAGTTGAAAACTATTAATACTAAGGATCAGAATTTCTTGGGACAATGAGAGAAGGTAAGGGTGATATAAGAAAGTAAATAATTTATTCCTAGAAAGTTATAAATGACAAGTAATTTGGAACAAATTTTTTCTTCCAAAACATCACTTATTTAGGGATGGAAGGAGTATTATTTAGTGCATTTTGTCCATTGAAAAAGCAAGTTCGTCAATTTATAAGGCTCCAAGCTCATGGTACGAGAGATTGTGTGATGAGTTTAGAGCTTATTACATTATGAGTTAAATTTTTTTATCCTTAATATGTTTTAAATTAAAAGATTAATATAGATATTTTAATTTTTTTTGATTTATTTTTAAATTTAAAATTGACACGATTTATTTAAGATTTGAAAACAATAAAACTTATAACTAGTAATATTTTTAGATAGTTTATGATATTCAAATTTTATTAACATAAACTAAATGAATTCATGTTAATTTTATGTTTGAAATTGATTTTTAAAATTTAATATTAGTCTTGTGTTGTTTCCCAGAGGCACAAGATCTAGAGATGGGGATTGAATATATCCTTTAAAACCTTTTCACTCATTAAAAAAAATGTAATACCAATAATTAATTACTCAATATTAATTAAGCACATTGAAATATTATTTTAAAATCTCCTTAAAGATTTGATGAAATCTCAATTATGAATTTAGTTCCTATGGATTTCAGCCACATAGATAATATAACAGAATGTAAAAACTAAATGTAAATGACGTAGAAGGTTTAAGCAGTTAAGAGATTGAATAACTCTTGGTTCACTCTTTACTTTACGAGTAGGAAATCCACTAAAGATATATGTCACAAAGATCTTTTACACCTGAACCACTAAGGTTCCTTCGAGTCACTTAGTATCAGAATAGGGACACACAATCCAAATTACTAATATCTCTTTAAGTCACTTAAACTTGGGATAATGTCACAAAGACAATGAATCGTTGTTGGTTGAGTGTGTTGTTTGAGGAGCTGTTAAGTTTGCAATAAGCTTGACTTCTTCAAGACTTAGTAGCTTGGACAAGTAGTTCAGCATCATAGAGTTAGGCTTTTTTACTTTGGCTGAATTTTAGCTTGTTTGTTTGTGATTCGTACT
Organism: Panax japonicus; assembly: GCA_020205505.1. Classification (NCBI taxonomy): domain Eukaryota; kingdom Viridiplantae; phylum Streptophyta; class Magnoliopsida; order Apiales; family Araliaceae; genus Panax; species Panax japonicus. The sequence continues at coordinate 13,568 of JAINUV010001006.1, forward strand.
TAATGATTTAAAACTACTTGCCTTTATAGACTTCGTTCAGTTCATCTCGTTGCAAAGTTCTCGTTGAGCATTTAATGTTCTGATACTCGATGATCCTTGATGTTGATTCCTAGGGAGGTTGTGTCAGCTTGTTATCGGCTTCTTTGACATGTCACATCATTCTGTAGTTCTGATAAGTAGGTTTTATACCTACTTATTGGCTATCAACTTGCTAGAATTATGCTTAAACTTAAGTATTTTAGTTTGGTTTGATTGTTTTTATGTTGTTTTGTAGGTTGCATCAAGGAAACTCCAATGGCATGGTGATGACATGGCAATGGCATGACATGGTGAACTTGTGCTAAAGGGAAGAATGTAGCTGAGCAAGAGCATAAGAAAAGGGCATCAGAGAGGTCAAATGAAGAATGTTGAAGGCGAGTGATAGATGAGGAAGGCAAGTGAAGAAAGAAGAAGAAGGAAGTAACATGAGTATAGTGATTGTTTAAAAATATGTAGTGCAAGTGCACAGTGTCAAATTGAAGAACTGGCAAGTGCACAGTGTCAAATTGAAGAACTGGCAAGTACAGGTCGAACCCACAGAGACAAGATTAATTCTTTAATATATCCTTAATTAATATTTTAGGCAAATTAGAAAAAAAAAATGGTGGAGAAGATTTTTAACTAAATTATGCAAACTATTAATTAATAATGAAAACTATTAATTAGAAAAGATACCTAAGAATTAGAATCCACCAAATATAACATATAAATAATTTCTTATTTCCTAAATCAATTCCCAAATTATTTCCCCTTCCCTTTAAAAATAATGATTCATATAATTAATATGGGCAAGCATAGTTATGAAAAATTCACAGATTAACTATAACTTATCAAAACCTCGCAATCAATATAAAATTCATATGCAATTTATGCGGAGGAAAATATGAAGGTGAAAAATAATTAGGCATTAATTTAGGAACGGAAAGAAAATATAGTTATGAAATATTTAGCTTCATCATAATCCTAGGTATTAGAAATTAGCTAGTCATAGAATTAAAAACAAAAACAAATAATATTAGTACTACTATTCGCATGAAATAAGAACAATAATTAAAAAGAGAATTTCTATTATGTAAATAAAAGAAAGTGACAAATACTCCCTGACAGTATGTTCACACAGTGATTGGAATAAGAGAGACAAACTCTAAATATCTTCTCCCTCCTACACTAATGAAAAACTAAGAAAAATAAATTAACAAGTAGTGCCTTTCTCTAAACAAGAGGCCTATTTATAGGGAAAATAACTTTGAACCCTAATTTAGATTCATTGAACTTGGACACTTTGATTTCCTTTCCATGTGGATTCAACTTCCTAGTATCAATCAACTTCTTAAAAAGATCTTCTAGATAGACTTTTCTTTCTCTTGTTGGATTTGAATTGCACACTAAGATTGTTCCACCTCTTTCCTTCTCCTTGTAGGATTCTTCTTGGACATTCTTTATATGAATAAGAGCCTTAAATATTGCTTGGTCACCAAGATTTTGACTTTATTGTAATAAATATTAAATCCTACAAAATAAAATAAAATATATTAATTTAATAAACTAATATAATTAAAAGGATAAAATTAGGGATAATTAAATGTATGAATTACGTTTCTATCAAATACCCCCATACCTAGCTTTTACTCGTCCTCGAGTAAAATAAATAAAAAAAATAAAAATAAAATAAAAATTACAATACCCCATTTCGTAAGAAACACGATTGCACTTAGCATGTGCAACAAGCCTTTAAACCCCAAGGTTACCCCAAGTGGACGAGTTGTGTCTCGTGAGGGTTTGCAGTGAATAGACCCACAAAATTTAAAAATATTTTTGGGTTCAACAAATTATGAAATTGAAAGAAACTTCTAAATATTTATGGGCATTATACATAAGCAAGATTAAATTCAAATCACACTTTCACCTTATCAAAAATACTCGATCTTCATTTTAGACACCATCCTTCATTAAATCATTTCATGTAATGCATGCATGTGTATGTGATGTAACTCTTAGTAGGGATTTTATCATGAAAATCAAGCAAACTCTTTATTTCTTTGTCTTTCTTTTTTTCCTTCTTTTTCTCCATTTTTTTTATTCTTGACTTGTGCAATGTCTCATTTTCTTAGACTTTTCAGAGTTACCCATGTAGAGCGAGCGTTGGACCAATGACTCCCAAACCAGATGGCTTTAGGGCACTAGGTGTAGAGACACCCCTAAGGATTTTACTAACTCGAGTAACAAAGGCCACAAAATTAAGACTAGTCAAGCTGCTTTTATCCATCATACTTTTCAGCGTGAATATCGATGCTTCCAGGCTTGGATACCCAGTTATTTCGTTTAATGGACATTGAAGCAGTTTATTTATTTCTTTTTTTCCTTTTTTTTTCAACTTTTCTCAACTTCATTTTTTCATTCTTTCTTCTTTTTTTTAAATTACTCGAATCATGGTTTATACCCCACAACTAAGAATTAGTGCAAACGTGAAGTACAAAAATATTTGTTAAATCAATTTTAAAATCCAGATGGTGTTTTGAACTAAGATTTCGTATTATCAACAATTCAAGAGTTCTAAATCTTTCAATCTCACTCATAGCGTTTTGCTCCACCAACACTTATTAGAATTAATTCAATTCATAAAAAGTCAAACAAATTTTTTTTTAAAATTTTTTGTGTTTGTTTTGTTTGTTTTTTTTTCGTAAAAAGAAAAAAAAATCTAATACAAACAAACTCCCCCAATACCTAAATCATGCATTGTCCTCAATGTATGCAAATGAAGAAAAGAGAACAAAAGATAGGAAAGAATTATACCTTGGTCGATGAGGCAGAAACTGGATGACAATATTGTACAAAGAAGAATATACGTACAAACTTACAAAAACAAGTGCGTTACCAGTCATGCTGAATCAAGGTGGGTCAACAAGGTATACCACCTCCTCCGGTTCGTCGGCATTTCTAAAAAAAGTTGAGTCGTGACCATTCACTTTTAAAATTTCTCCACTCTTTGGATTTCAATATCTACTGCCCCATGAGAGTAAACTACCTTCACTACAAAAGGTCCATCCCATCTAGAACGCAATTTTCCCAGGAAATAAATGTAGCCTAGAATTATACAAGAGAACTTTTGACCAGGGGGAAAATGATTTTCTCAAAAATTGATTTATCATGAAACACTTTTGTTCTTTCTTTGTAAATTCTAGCATTTTCATAAGCATCGTTCCTAATCTCATCTAACTCAGCTAATTGCAAATTGTCTATGACTCCCACCAGTGACATATCAAAATTCACTATTTTATGGCCCATAAAGCACGATGTTCAAGTTCAACAGGTAAGTGACAAGTTTTGCCAACACAAGCCTATACGGTGATATTCCTAAATTAGTCTTAAAGGCGGTACGGTAAGCCCACAATGCATCTGACAATTTTAGAGACCAATCTTTTCTATTAGAACTCACCGTTTTTTCCAAGATTTTTTTATTTGCCTATTTGAGACTTCTACTTGACCACTTGTTTGAGGGTGATATGATGTTGCAAGCTTGTGGGTGATGGAATACTTTTTTAGCAAGGATGAAAAAGGCTGATTGCGAAAATGTTTGCCTTGATCACTGATTATGGCCCTAGGGGTACCAAAGCGAGAGAAAATCTCTTTCAAAAATTTGACAACAACCTTGTTGTCATTGGTCTTGGTTGGTATAGCTTCTACCCACTTAGACATGTAATCCACCGTAAGTAAAATGTACAGATTTCCAAAAGAATTTGGAAATGGGCCCATGAAATCGATTCCCCACACATCAAACAATTCAATGACCAGAATAGGTTGCATTGGCATCATATTGCTCCTAGTGATACTCCCTAATTGTTGACACCTATTGCAATTGGCACAAAATGATGTGGCATCCTTGAATAGACTAGGCCAATAGAAACCACATTAGAGGACTTTGGTGGCCGTCTTTTTGCCTCCACAATGTCCTCCACAAGCTTGGTCATGACAAAATGACAGAACACTTTTAAACTCGTGGTTGGGTACACACATCCTAATGATTTGATCAGGACAATATTTGAACAAATAGGGGTCATCCCAATAAAAGTGTTTGACTTGTGAAAGAAACTTGGATCGGTCTTGTTTGGACCAATGGGAAGGGATCTCACTAGTCACTAGGTAATTCACAATATCAGCAAACAGGCTGGGTTTCAAGGACAATAAAGTTAACAGGGAAGACAAAATCACCAACCTTAATAAGTACATCTTCAACTATTCCTTTTGGCACTTTAATGGAACAGTCAGCTAATTGAAGTGTGACACTTGTCTTTTCAACTCTCCTAAGCCTAAGGTTTCATACACAGAAAATGGTAACAGGTTCACACTAGCTTCTAAATCAAGCAAAGCCTTTTCAATTAATGTGTCACCTATGATGCATGAAGTAGGACAACCGGGGTCCTTATATTTCACAGGGACTTGACATGACAAGATAGAACTCAAATGGGCTGTTAGAAAAGCTTTCTTAGGAACATGAGTGGTTCTTTTATGTGCACAAATCTTTTAGACATTTAGCATATGAGGGAACTTGTTGAATGACATCTAGAAGAGGAATGTTAATTTTCACTTGTTTGAACACTTCTAGAATTTGTCCAACTGGGCCGACTGCTTGTTTGAAATAAGTCTTTGAGGGAATGGAGCTTTTGGTTTGAAGACTTTTTAGTTGACTCATAAGGTGTGGTTGAATCAGGTTTTGAAACATAATTAGTGGATAGGCCTACTAACTCAGAGTTTGTGGGATTTTCAGGCTGGGTTGACTTTGAAGATGGATCGTTAGATTCAACATTTAATTTTTCCTCTTCTTCATTATCAATTCCAGCATGATTGTTAAAATAATTTCCAGACCCTAAAGAAATTACAGAATTCACATGATTGACTTGGTTGTTTTCAAGTGAATTAACATGATAAGTTTTTGAGTAGGGACTGAAAATTTTGGATTGGTCTCGGGTTTACTAGGAAGTTTACCCTTATCTTTCACTAACTGCAGTGGCCAATTGACTCATTTGGATCTCTAAGTGAGAAATGGCTTGGTTAGTGCTTTGCTGAAATTTTATTAAGTTTCCACACTCTTCTCTAAGGTGTTAAATCTCCTCTCACTTTCATTAGAAAAAACTGGTGGATATTGAGGTGCTGGATTTGAATTTTGGTACGGACCAGGATTTGACTTTGGTAAGGTTGAAAAGATTGATTTAGAGATTGATTGACCTGATTTGAAGAATTATTGGGTAAGATCCTTGGTTCCATGCAAAATTAGGATGATTCCTCCAACCATGATTATAAGTGGGTGCAAATGGGTCATTCATAGGTCGTTGAAACATTGCATTGACTTGTTCATATTCTTCAAATTGGGGCACGACTCTAGGACATTCCTCAATCACATGGCTTGGTGAATTATACTTTAGACACAAAGGTGTAGGTGTTGAGACTTGGTTCACGTGTGATCCCCTAGTTTCTAATATTCAAAACTTGATGTGTTAAAAATAGTACTGCAAGTGCACAGTGTCGAATTGAAGAACTGGCAAGTACAGGTCGAACCCACAGAGACTAGATTAATTCTTTAATATATCCTTAATTAATATTTTAGGCAAATTAGAAATAAAATTGTGACGCCCCAAATTAGGTATACATCACCCATCTTGAGTCGTCAGATACATGGTACAGAATTCAAATACAACTTACTAATACCACTGTCGTGTATAATACGACAAAATACAACTGTGAGTTTGAATACAATAATTCACTAGAGATCATACAAACTCAAAAGGTCCTCACAATTATTGTCACACTATTTAACAGAATAGTGAGGACTACTAATACTATTCTCTGGTCCATCACTCCGTTCCCCGACTCGTCCCAGCTATATTCTCATTTCCTGAAGAGAACAGTGAAAGAAAGGGTGAGCTCAACTAGCCCAGTAAGAAATATTATGACTAAGATAATGCAGAATAAATTATCATTAGCCTTCAACAGTGTTAAACTGATAAAATAAATAAATATCAAGTTTAACTGCAGCGGAACCAGCAATCCATTAAAAGAGTCAAGTAGAAAATAAAAACTACTATCTTTTATGATTTAAAAGGTTTTTCATCATCGTTATGGCTGAGACTCAGCTTAATAAATATTCCACATCATCGAATCACCCCCGCACTACGGCCAAGGATATTCTTTAGTATCACGACCACAATTATTCATGCACTACGGCCAAGAATATTTGTGTATTCATTAGTGGTCATGATCATGCCAACAACTGTCCATCAATGCACTACGGGCCAATGAGGATTTTTAATTTTTACATCACTTTGTAATATTACGGTCATGATTACACCGAATAATCCCTGGTCATAATCATACCAAGTCCATCTATGCACTACAGGCCACAGATGACTTTCAACAAAATATAAACATGAGGATGATGACAATGATATAATTCAATAAAACAAGTTCAAGAATTATTTTATCCAGAATTATTAACGTCCAAATTGTCAACACGATACTGTTTTGTGGTGTAAAATTCAAGAATGATCAGAAGAATATTTTCATGAAAGGATACTGGATGAAGCGCAAATATCAAGGATATTCTACTAATTTCATGGAGTATAGAAGTTAAAGTTTTAACTGAGTATAATAAAGAATGAATAACAAAAGAAATCACCATGCATGCGATAGACCGCACAGGCAGGTTATTCCAACAGAATAATAATAACGGAACCAGGTCAGGTGAAATTCACACCGACAGGATGTTCCAACAGAATATAAATAAGACGGAACCAGATCCGGTGTAAAACACACAGATAGGATATTCCAACAGAATAATAAAGACGGAACCAGATCCGGTGTAAAACACACATAGGATATTCCAACAGAATAATAGAAGGAACCAGGTCCGGTGTAAACACACAGACAGGATATTCCAACAGAATAATAAAGACGGAACCAGGTCCGGTGTAAACACACAGACAGGATGTTCCAACAGAATAATAGAAGAATGTCACCAAGTATAGGGTAAACCGCGTATACAGGTTATTCCGACAGAATAATAGAAATGGAATAACATAAGGATTTCACCAAGTATAGGGTACACCGCGTATACAGGTCATGTATAGGGTATGCCACTTTTACAGGTTATTCCAACAGAATAACAAAATGGAATAACATAAGTTCTCTTCAAGAAGAAAGAATAACACCCCTTACCGTATTAGGAGATTGAATACTGCAGTAGTGTAGTAACCGAATACTCTTCTTCTTCTCTCTATTACTCTCTCTATACTTTCTCTCTCTATAGCTTGAACGAATTCGTGAAAAATAATGAAGCCCTAGGCCTCTATTTATAGAAGATTTATTACTATTTACGAAAGTATTTACTATTTACGAAGGTAATTACTATTGACGAAGGTAATTACTATTTACGAAGGTAATTACTATTTACGAAGGTAATTACTATTTACGAAGGTAATTACTATTTACGAAGGTAATTACTATTTACGAAGTAATTACTATTTATGAAAGAGACTCTTAGATGATGACATATGGCCCCCCATAAATAATTAAACTTACCACAAACGTCTAATAATAGACTCTTTATATACATCAAGGATTGAATAAAAATTACCAGAAATCATTTTATTTTATTAATCACACATATTTAATCTTTCAACAATTATTAATCATTTATAACTTGTCGTCTCAATTATTGTTTAATAATATAACATATTATACAGATGATACTGTGACAATAATTGAATCAATAATATAAGAGATATGATGCAGCAATTACTGTAGCAATAATTGAGTATAGCTGAGTGACTTCTCACGTAAGCATCAATAATCAATACCGTGTGCTACTATGCAACAACGCGTATTACTGTACTTTTACTACCGAGTAGTTCAACAGTTTTAACGTTAACACCTCCGCCGTTATTTTATAGAGAGATAATTTTGTCGTTTTCTAACTACAACAATACTTCCGTTGTGGGGTCCACCAATGATTGTGCCGTCGTACGAATATTCCCCGACAAAAAGAATATTCCACGACCAAACGAATATTTTATAACAACTTGCGTACTTTGCAAAATTTATAAATATTACCCACAACTATATATTTATCAAATTTATTCCATAATATTCAAAAATAATAATTATGAAAATTCATCTTTATTTATAAAAACCGGGGTCTTACAACCTCCCCTTCTTATGAAATTTCGCCCTCGAAATTAGGGTACGTACCTGGTATGTCAAAGAGGTAAGGATACCTTGATTTCATTTCAGATTCTAACTCCCAAGTCATTTCCTCAACATCGTGGTTTCTCCACAAAACTTTGACTTGAGGTATAACCTTGGAGCGTAGAATATGTTCCTTCTTATCCAAGATTTGAACAGGAATCTCTTCATACGTCAAATCTTCCGCTATTTCGTCCGGTTCTAACTCAATAATGTGGTTCGGGTCTTTCACATATTTACGTAACATGGATATGTGAAAAACGTTATGAACACGAGACATACTTGGCGGTAAAGCGAGTCTATAGGCCACAGTTCCTATTCGATCGAGGATTAAAAATGGACCGATGAATCGAGGATTGAGTTTTCCTCTCTTTCCAAATCTTGTAACTCCTTTCCATGGAGTAACACGTAACAACACATGATCTCCTATATTGAATTCCACGTCCTTTCGATGAAGATCAACATAACTCTTTTGTCGACTTTGTGAGGTTTTTATACGTTGTCGGATCGTTTGAATCTTTTCCGTAGTCATACGTACCAACTCCGGTCCCAACAACGTTGCTTCACCCACCTCATCCCAGCATACTGGAGAACGACACTTTCTTCCATACAACGCTTCGAATGGAGCCATGCCAATACTTGCTTGATAACTGTTGTTGTAGGAAAACTCCACCAATGGTAAGAACTTGTCCCAACTTCCCTTGAAATCAAGGACACAGAGTCTTAATAGATCTTCAAGAGTTTGAATAGTCTCTCCGACTGTCCGTCCGTCTGAGGATGATATGCCGAGCTAAATCGTAAGTCTGTGCCCATAGCTTTTTGCAAACTAACCCAAAATCGTGAAGTAAATCTTGGGTCTCGATCAGAAACTATGGATACCGGCATACCATGCAGTCTTACAATCTCGTTTATGTACATACGAGCAAGACGTTCAAGTGTATAAGTTTCTCGTATCGGTAAGAAATGAGCAGACTTGGTCAATCTATCAACAATGACCCAAATCGCATCTATGCCTTGAGAAACCTTAGGAAGACCGGTAACGAAATCCATGGTAATGTGCTCCCACTTCCATTCTGGAATTTCAAGTGGTTGCAATGGACCTTTTGGTACTTGATGCTCCGCTTTAACTCGTTGACAAGTTAGACACCTTGAGATAAACAACGCTATCTCTCTCTTCATATTGCTCCACCAAAATGTATGACGAATATCATGATACATTTTGGTACTCCCAGGATGGATTGCAAACGGTGTATTGTGCGCCTCCATCATGATTTTATACTTTAAATCAGGGTCGTTAGGAACACAAAGTCTGGAGTTGACTCGAAGTATTCCTTCTTCATCGATTCTTGCTTCCGGCATAGCACCTCTTGCACTTTCTTCCTCATACGCATCAGCTCCAGGTCTGTAGCTTGAGCAGCTTTAACTTTATCGATTAAAGTCGGTTCTACTCGTATATTCGCCATCGTCACATGCGTCCCTGGAGTCTTTAACTCTATCTCCATCCTTTGCAAGTCACACAAAATGGGCCCTTGCGTTGACAATATCGCACTCGTACTTGCATGTGATCTTCTACTCAATGCGTCAGCTACCACGTTTGCTTTTCCAGGATGGTATTGGATGGTATGATCATAATCTTTCAACAGTTCAAGCCAACGTCGTTGTCGCATGTTGAGTTCCTTTTGAGTGAAGAAATATTTGAGGCTTTTATGATCCGTAAAGATCTCCACTTTCTCCCCATACAAGTAATGCCTCCAAATTTTAAGTGCAAAGACAACAGCTGCCAACTCTAGATCATGAGTAGGATAATTCTTCTCATATTCTTTGAGTTGTCGCGAGGCATAGGCTATGACTTTTCCATGTTGCATGAGAACACATCCCAGCCCTTTGCCCGAAGCATCACTGTAGATGACAAATCCCTCCGAGCCAGATGGTATTGTCAGAACAGGTGCTGAAATGAGTCTCCTCTTGAGTTCTTGAAAACTCTTCTCACATTCTTCGCTCCAACCGAACTTTGTATCTTTCCGAGTCAGCTGAGTCAATGGAGTAGCGATTCGAGAAAATCCTTCCACGAATCTCCGATAATAACCAGCTAAACCGAGAAAGCTACGTACTTCGGTCACTGATTTAGGTTGCTCCCAGCTTTGAATAGCTTCAATCTTTGCTGGGTCAACAGATATTCCATGACTTGATACCACGTGCCCAAGGAATGCTACTTCCTCAAGCCAGAACTCGCATTTCTTCAACTTGGCATAAAGCTTATATTCACGAAGCTTTTGGAGTGTCAGCCTCAAGTGTTGCTCATGATCTTCACGGCTTTTGGAATAAATAAGGATGTCATCAATAAAGACGACCACAAAGTGATCCAAATATTCCTTGAATACTCGGTTCATCATATCCATGAAGGCAGCAGGAGCATTAGTCAATCCAAAGGACATGACTAGGAATTCATAATGCCCGTACCGAGTTCTGAAAGCCGTCTTTGGAATGTCATCGGTTCTAATCTTCAATTGGTGATACCCGGAACGAAGATCGATCTTTGAAAAGAATTTGGCTCCTTGCAACTGGTCAAACAAGTCATCAATACGTGGCAATGGATACCTATTTTTGATGGTGACATGATTCAACTCCCGATAATCAATACAAAGTCGCATACTCCCATCTTTCTTCTTCACGAATAGAACAGGAGCACCCCAAGGAGAAGTACTAGGACGAATAAAGCCAATGTCTAACAATTCCTGCAGTTGGGTTTTTAACTCCTGAAGTTCAATAGGAGCCATTCGATATGGGGCTTTAGAAATGGGTTTTGTACCGGGTTCAAGGTCGATACAAAATTCAATCTCACGCTCTGGGGGTAGGCCAGGAAGTTCTTCGGGGAATACGTCAGGAAATTCATTAACAATAGAAATATCGTTCAAAACTGACGTATTTTTGTTTAAATCTGTGACATGAGCTAAGAAAGCTTGACATCCGTTTTTCAATAAACGAATAGCTTTATGGCTTGAGATGACCGTGATTGATTTTAATGGTTTGGTCGCTTGAATTCGCATAATAGGTTGATTAGGAATATGAAAGCTAACAACCTTATGGAAACAATCAATTTTTGCATGATGAGTAGTTAACCAATCAATCCCTAGAATCACGTCAAATGCAAGTATTTTCAATGAAATAAGATCTACAGGTAATGTGAGGGTACCGATTTGAACCAAACAAGACTTATAAACAGTGGATGTAATGAAGGTTTCTCCCAACGGAGTTTCCACAGATAAGTCAAAGTCTAATTTCTCCGGAGTCAAATTTAATCGATGAGCGCAAGTAGGAGAAATAAAAGAATGGGTAGAACCGGTATCAAATAAAGTATAGACTTCGTTAGAGTTTATGATAAGCTTACCCGTGATGACCTCATTCGGGTTCCTTGCTTTTGGGAGGTCACAACAAACGCTCTCCCTTGCACTACCGGCTTTGACCTTTCTGGGACGGCCTTTGGTGCCTCCATCCTAGCTGAATTTGTCTTTGGTAAACGACAAAATCGGGCTAAGTGACCTTCTCTTCCACAATTATAACATGCTTTGGACGGCATCGCGCAATTTGGACTGATGTGTCCCTCCCCTCCGCATTTGAAGCATATGATAGGTGGTCTTTCTCCTTCCTTAACAACGGGTGCTGGTGCTGACGTCTTTCCATCATTGTTGAATCTCCTCTTCTTGAAATGTCCATTCTTATTGTTTTGGCCCTGATTACCACCGAAGTGGTTACCATTTCTGGCTTGCTGATTCCCTCCACGCTTGTTGTCACCGCTTCGATGACCACTCTCGCTGGTATTATAATTTTGCCGGCTGCTCTCTTTTAGTTGAGTTGACTCGTTATCGCGCTCCACTAACTGAGCCCTATTTACAACATCTGAATACAAACACAGTTTATGAGAAATAAGATGTTGACGTATCTCCGGCTTCAAACCTCTTAAAAACATTCGCGCCATTCTCTCTTCATTATCCACCAAGTGGGACGCAAACCGTGATAACTCTGCAAATTTTGCCTCGTATTGCGACACGGTCATATTATTTTGTTCCAACTTAATAAACTCCACCTCCTTCATGTGGCGAATACTTTCGGGAAAGTATTTTCATTGAACAGCTCCTGGAACTTCTCCCAAGATATCTTCAGTACAGCAGGTTGAGTACGTTTTACCGATTCCCACCAATAATCTGCCTCTCCGCGCAACATAAAGGCGGCAAAGGGAACCTTTTGCTCCTCGGAGCATCCCAAGACATCAAATATCTTGGTCATCTGCTTTATCCATGTTTCCGCCATAAGTGGTTTTGGCTCTCCCTTAAACTCCGGTGGTCCCAGCTCCTTGAACTGTTTAGCGGTGACCGCCCGAGAGTTTCCCGTGTTTCCATCTACGTTTTGGACAGGAGTTGCTCTCGCCTGCTGTTGCATGAATTGCATAAAACCTCTGAACATTTGATCATTCGTCATTTGGTCAGTGTTGTTGTTTGCATGAGGATTTTCGCCTTCCTGATGCACATTATCCTGATTATTGATATGTGGTGAATCAACGATCGCCTGTGCTCCATTGCATTCTCAACATTCTCAGATGTCATTTTCAGATACTGCCACAAAACAAAAGGTTAATTGACATGTAACATATTATCCCTATATTCTGACCGACCAATAAAATAGCACATAAACTTAGGTAGGTCATACTAGCGAAGGAATTCCCCGTCTCTCCCCTCCTAGTACTATTCTCACATCTTAGCCAGGGATCATATCCCTAAGCTCTGATACCAACTGTGACGCCCCCAAAATTAGGTATACATCACCCATCTTGAGTCGCAGATACATGGTACAGAATTCAAATACAACTTACTAATACACTGTCGTGTACAATACGACAAAATACAACTGTGAGTTTGAATACAATATTATCTACTAGAGATCATACAAACTCAAAAGGAGTCCTCAATACAATTATTGTCACACTATTTAACAGAATAGTGAGGACTACTAATACTATTCTCTGGTCCATCACTCCGTTCCCCGACTCGTCCCAGCTATATTCTCATTTCCTGAAGAGAACAGTGAAAGAAAGGGTGAGCTCAACTAGCCCAGTAAGAAATATTATGACTAAGATAATGCAGAATAAATTATCATTAGCCTTCAACAGTGTTAAACTGATAAAATACAATAAATCAAGTTTAACTGCAGCGGAACCAGCAATCCATTAAAAGAGTCAAGTAGAAAATAAAAACTACTATCTTTTATGATTTAAAAGGTTTTTCATCATCGTTATGCTGAGACTCAGCTTAATAAATATTCCACATCATCGAATCACCCCCGCACTACGGCCAAGGATATTCTTTAGTATCACGACCACAATTATTCATGCACTACGGCCAAGAATATTTGTGTATTCATTAGTGGTCATGATCATGCCAACAACTGTCCATCAATGCACTACGGGCCAATGAGGATTTTTAATTTTTACATCATTGTAATATTACGGTCATGATTACACCGAATAATCCCTGGTCATAATCATACCAAGTCCATCTATGCACTACAGGCCACAGATGACTTTCAACAAAATATAAACATGAGGATGATGACAATGATATAATTCAATAAAACAAGTTCAAGAATTATTTTATCCAGAATTATTAACGTCCAAATTGTCAACACGATACTGTTTTGTGGTGTAAAATTCAAGAATGATCAGAAGAATATTTTCATGAAAGGATACTGGATGAAGCGCAAATATCAAGGATATTCTACTAATTTCATGGAGTATAGAAGTTAAAGTTTTAACCAACTGAGTATAATAAAGAATGAAATAACAAAAGAAATCACCATGCATGCGATAGACCGCACAGCAGGTTATTCCAACAGAATAATAAAACGGAACCAGGTCAGGTGAAATTCACACCGACAGGATGTTCCAACAGAATAATAAAGACGGAACCAGATCCGGTGTAAAACACCAGATAGGATATTCCAACAGAATATAATAAAGACGGAACCAGATCCGGTGTAAAACACACAGATAGGATATTCCAACAGAATAATAAAGACGGAACCAGGTCCGGTGTAAAACACACAGACAGGATATTCCAACAGAATAATAAAGACGGAACCAGGTCCGGTGTAACACAGACAGGATTCCAACAGAATAATATAAGAATGTCACCAAGTATAGGGTAAACCGCGTATACAGGTTATTCCGACAGAATAATAAAATGGAATAACATAAGGATTTCACCAAGTATAGGGTACACCGCGTATACAGGTCATGTATAGGGTATGCCACTTTTACAGGTTATTCCAACAGAATAACAAAGAATGGAATAACATAAGTTCTCTTCAAGAAGAAAGAATAACACCCCTTACCGTATTAGGAGATTGAATACTGCAGTAGTGTAGTAACCGAATACTCTTCTTCTTTCTCTCTATTACTCTCTATACTTTCTCTCTCTATAGCTTGAACGAATTCGTGAAAAATAATGAAGCCCTAGGCCTCTATTTATAGAAGATTTATTACTATTTACGAAAGTATTTACTATTTACGAAGGTAATTACTATTGACGAAGGTAATTACTATTTACGAAGGTAATTACTATTTACGAAGGTAATTACTATTTACGAAAATAATTACTATTTACGAAGGTAATTACTATTTACGAAGGTAATTACTATTTACGAAGGTTACTATTTACGAATAATTACTATTTATGAAAGAGACTCTTAGATGATGACATATGGCCCCCCATAAATAATTAAACTTACCACAAACGTCTAATAATAGACTCTTTATATACATCAAGGATTGAATAAAAATTACCAGAAATCATTTTATTTATTTTAATCAACACATATTTAATCTTTCAACAATTATTAATCATTTATAACTTGTCGTCTCAATTATTGTTTAGATAATATAACATATTATACAGATGATACTGTGACAATAATTGAATCAATAATATAAGAGATATGATGCAGCAATTACTGTAGCAATAATTGAGTATAGCTGAGTGACTTCTCACGTAAGCATCAATAATCAATACCGTGTGCTACTATGCAACAACGCGTATTACTGTACTTTTACTACCGAGTAGTTCAACAGTTTTAACGGTAACACCTCCGCCGTTATTTTATAGAAAGATAATTTTGTCGTTTTCTAACTACAACAATACTTCCGTTGTGGGGTCCACCAATGATTGTGCCGTCGTACGAATATTCCCCGACAAAAAGAATATTCCCCGACCAAACGAATATTTTATAACAACTTGCGTACTTTGCAAAATTTATAAATATTACCCACAACTATATTTTATCAAATTTATTCCATAATATTCAAAATAATAATTATGAAAATTCATCTTTATTTATAAAAATTGGGGTCTTACAAAAATGGTGGAAAAGATTTTTAACTAAATTATGCAAACTATTAATTAATAATGAAAGCTATTAATTATAAAAGATACCTAGGAATTAGAATCCACCAAATATTAACATAATAATAATTTCTCATTTCCTAAATCAATTCCCAATTATTTCCCCTTCCCTTTAAAAATAATGATTCATATAATTAATATGGGCAAGCATAAGTTATGAAAAATTCACAGATTAACTATAACTTATCAAAACCTCGCAATCAATATAAAATCATATGCAATTTATGCGGAGGAAAATATGAAGGTGAAAATAATTAGGCATTAATTTAGGAACGGAAAGAAAATATAGTTATGAAATATTTAGTTTCATCATAATCCTAGGTATTAGAAATTTAGCTAGCCATGGAATTAAAAACAAAAACAAATAATATAGTACTACTATTCGCATGAAATAAAACAATAATTAAAAAGAGAATTTCTATTATGTAAATAAAAAGTGACAAATACTCCCTGACAGTATGCTCCACGTGATTGGAATAAGAGAGACAAACTCTAAATATCTTCTCCCTCCTACACTAATGAAAAACTAAGAAAAATAATTAACAGTAGTGCCTTTCTCTAAAACAAGAGGCCTATTTATAGGGAAAATAACTTTGAACCCTAATTTAGATTCATTGAACTTGGACACTTTGATTCCCTTTCCATGTAGGATTCAACTTCCTAGTATCAATCAACTTCTAAAAAGATCTTCTAGATAGACTTTTCTTTCTCTTGTTGGATTTGAATTGCACACTAAGATTGTTCCACCTCTTTCCTTCTCATTGTAGGATTCTTCTTGGACATTCTTTATATGAATAAGAGCCTTAAATATTGCTTGATCACTAAGATTTGACTTTATTGCAACAAATATTAAATCCTATAAAATAAAATAAATATATTAATTTAATAAACTAATATAATTAAAAGGACAAAATTAGGGATAATTAAATGTATGAATTACGTTTCTATCATGTAGCAGCAGAACACCAGCACCAGAAGTGCAGCAGAAGGCATCAAGCAGTAGCCGCGCGACGCGCCCATATAACACAGCAACCCGGTGCGCCTACGCTAGAAGAATCCAGAAGCAGCACAGCACTCCCGCGCCCAATTCCTACTACACACCCGCGCCAGTCAAAGACATTTAAAATGCCGACTTTTCATTTATACTGTTGTAGCGTATTTACCATATAGGGTGTATTTTCTTGTTACGAAGACGAATTTTTATCAGTTATCTTTTGCTATTTTAGGGTTTTATAGATCTAGAGAGATTCCATAGCAATACTCTACTATTTAGCTTTTTCTCTAGATCTAGTAGCTGTGATATTGAGTACCATTTTGGTTTTGATTATGGATCTGAACTAAGTTGGAAGCACATTATGGAGTAAGGTTTAATCAGATTGCATCTCTATTCTCATTACCCCTTTGTTCTCTTTGTTTCTTCTCATGCTTTGCTTAAATCTTATAATGGTTTGTTGATTTAGAGATGAAGTAACCACCATTATGGGATTCTAATGAAGTTTATTGTGTAGTTAAGATTTGTATGCCTTATTGTGATGTTTGTATGGTTATAGTTGGATTACCTAACTTGGTTGTGCTTAATGTTTGGATGATTGATCACCATCTTCCCTAATAACTTGCATGGAATTGAAAAAGGAAATGTAAGTTCAGGTTTGACCATGTTAGCATATGTTCATGAGATTACATGTGTTAGATTTCATAATTCGTAAACCGGATAGACATATACCGTTTGCCATGTATAGCCATTAAAAGAGCTTGCACTTCAATTGATATTGCTTGTAATTCACATAGACATATAGTGGGTTAGGTAATAATGATGCTCATATGAATTCTATCTCTTTTGTGGATTTTGTGTGATTCAAAGATTTATTGAAAGAGGTGTACATTATTGGATACATAATTAAATGACATTAGGATCCCATATCTTTCCACTTTGATTCTCTTAGTTTATTAATTATTAATTTTGTGTGATAATTATTCTAGATTTTAATTTACCTGTTTTGATTGTTTAAGAAGCCAGAAATAGCTATAAGGTTGTTACATGCTAGTTTAGAAATATCACCTTTCTTCGTGGGAAAGATATTTGACTTACTCATATTACTTGTTGATCGTGTTACTTGCACGCGTTGTGTCTGTTTTGTTAAACCCGAATAAGCCAACAAGCTTTTGGCGCTGTTACCGGGGATAGTTTTTATTTTTATTATTGTCGTCATCAACTTAAGTTAAATTTTTCCGACTTGAACAAATCTTATCTTATCTCATTTCTAGTTTACTTTTATTTGCGCTTCA